>SWKW01000220.1:0-46110 GCA_011058865.1 Didymella keratinophila
TTAAGACATTGCGCGTTGTTGTTGCGACGGCGGGTTGCTGGTGTTAGGTGGCCGACTCGCTGGGGTGGCCGACTCGCTGGTGAAACACGTTAAATAGACTATTTTACCTAGAGGTAAAGTATAAAAAGATAAAGGTTCTGTGTAAATAGACTGTTTTACCTAAATATATAGTGTAATCTTACTCTAGCAGTGTTTTTAACACTGCAGCGGTACCCCAGTGATACTGGACGTTGCTGACGATGCCATACTTGCTATGTCAGCATTGATAGTAGACGAAGTGCAAGAATGTTGTCCTGTCTGGAAGGGACCGGACCTCCGATACGAGCGCATGTCTAATATTGGCAAGGGACCTAAGCTCACTGTGACGGCGGACCAAAGCGAGGAGTTTGCACAGCAATCATGCATCATCGGGGTGCCATACCGTCACGATGACTATGCTGCGTACCTGGGTCACATTGCAGCACTCTGTCATAAGTCCGAAGCGAGGAACTATGCCATCTGATCCTCAGAACAACGACGTGCAGAGGCTCTTTGGCGCATACCCCAATTGGCGACGTTGAGCTCGACGAATGCTTCGAGAACCGGCGCGCATCTCTATCTTCAGCCACGGCGTTCGCTCTTTGCAACCGTGCTTTAGGTTTGCTCGTCAACTACAAAGGTCTTAATTCTAGCGAGCTTGAAGAGGCAATGATTACCTGGGAGAGAGATGAGGCCACAGGGCTGCCTGGCAGATACCGCAAACGTATGTGCCGCATGAAGAACCAACGTCCTTTCTTGATGAAGCAGGGATACGTAGGTATGGGTCCAATTTGCACGGTTGCTGGAGATTTGATAGTCGTACTGAACTATACAAATCTGCCATTCATTATGAGAAGCGTAGAGAGTGGCGAGAACAGATTTGAGTTGCTTGATGAGTGCTACTGTGACGGAGTCATGGACGGAGAAATCGTTGGTAAGAGGGAGGATCAGAAGCTTTACTTTGTGTGATCATGCGTCACATCCTAAAATCTCAGGAAGTCGTCAGATGATCGGGCGTGAGAGTAAATTCGTACGTACTTAAGCAGGGCTAGAGGGTGTATGAATAGAGATAGGGTGGAGGTTCATGGTAACCACAACAAGGAAAGACAGCCCAATCTCGAACCAGCATGGAATTCGAACATTGTCCCAACAATCAGTCAAGGTACTTAGCGCTCATCATCTTGTGGATCTTCGCTGCTTTTGGATTTCCTATCAGACCCGTAAACCCAAATACTTCGTTCTCAGCGAACACACGCTGCACATTCTCCATTGCTTTGCGCGTTGTCTGCCGATGTGCGGTGATCTCCAAGTCTTGGATAAGATGAGCGCCAACGTCTAGCGAGGGGTCGTAGAACGGCGACTTTGGATCCGTAGAATTGAGCGAGAAAGCACTCGGTGGAGGTATACAGATTGTGTTCGGCGTTGGAAGCTTGCCCATCTGGAAGTACGTCCTGATCTTCTCGTAGGCGCACAGATTGGTCGCTGAGAAGGAGCAATGCCCAGCCTGGTCATTGACTAGAAGTCCGCTGTTCGGGAATTTTGAGTGCATGATCCTTCCACTGTTCAGCGGAGTTACCGGATCTGCAGTATTGCTGACGAAGAGTATCGGATGACTGGTGTTACCGCCGTACGGCCCATCGAACCTGTAGTTGGCCCGGATCTTCCAAGCGGCGCACTTCATCAGGAAAGACGACCATATGTCGCCAGCAGCGGAGGACATGCTCTGCAGATGGTGCCAGTACTCGGTGAATCCATCGATAGTAAGATTCGACTGGTCCACGCCGTCTGCGCATAAGATAGCAAAAGTTGGAACATCGCCAGCGCCGGAAAGCCTAAGGTCGACTGTCCCATTGATGCTACATGAGAGCGTATGAGTCAGTCGGAAGGGGGTTGACATCATGTCAATCAAATCGCCATAACCCTTCTCAATCTGTGACAAAAGGGTGCCGAGGAGCCTGAAGCTGAGTTGAGGCTGGTAAATACAGCTGAAGATGACTGACCTGATGTCGGACTTCCAAAGGTTAGCAGTGGGATGAGCGCAAAAGAGCGGTTCTTACATAAGTGATTACTTCCGGGCCCTCTTCTGAGCTGATAACGAAAGGATTATGGTAGAGCCCCTTCAAAACACTTTCGCTGTGGTTCTTGATCTCTGCAGTGGTGGTAGCATTGCCTCTCAACGGACACTCTTCGTCCTCGGAGTTCAGACAATAAGAGTAGAAAGACTCCATGGCCTTCTCGTTGTCGACCAAGCTGCCATTGCCCAGGGAGTGACGGTAGTCCCATTCGTTGACAACACCGTCGAGCACTGCTCGACCAACACGATCAGGGAACATAGAAGCAAACGTGGAACCAAGTACAGTCCCGTAGGAGAAGCCCCAGTATTGCAGTTTGGCGTCTCCCGGGATGTAGCGTGCCAGCGCGGTACTGGAGCAGCGAGCATGACTCCCCGTATTGTGGGTAGCGTGAGCACTCTGATGCGCGTTGTACTCAGCATGGCGCTCAACGATCTCCAGCATGTCTCGAGCAACAAAAGCAGTGGTCATGAATTGCTTGATATCCGGGCCGTCTTCAGCATCCATAGCTAGCTTGCAAGAGGAGCCAAAAGCATGGGTCTTAGACCACAGTCGCCCAAGGGCGGCATCTGAGCTGCCTAGGATGCCTTCTTCGGACTCTCGCAACCTCCAGGACCATGCTGCGGCGGAATCAGACAAACACGTCGCAGATGGCTTTGTCTCGCCAACGCCGCGGGGATCGAATCCAATTATGTCAAAGTAGCGAGCCTCTGTAGCTGCCTCTGCGGGACCAGAAGTTGAATCAACAACCCATTGTAACGTCTCCCCTATCCCAAGAGCGAACGATGCTCCAGGGCCTCCAGGGCCACCTGGGTTGAGCAGGATTGGGCCGCCATATCGAGGATCATCGATTGGCACCTTTGCAGGTAACTTCGTGATGGCGACGCTGATGGTGCTTTCAGAGTACGTCCCATTGGTGCTGTCGAAGTAATCAAGAGGAAGACTTAATTTTGCACATTCAAATTTGTCGAAGCACTTGTGGAACTCGAGATGTGTCTTCGGTGCAATCTATTTGGCGGTCAGCCATGCTGTGCTCCGGGCATTCAGCATTTGACAATGGAGGGTCATGATGTGTCAAAGTGGAAAATGCCGAATTAGCGAGGTGATACTGCAGGTTGAAGTCTTGAAGGTTGCTGGAGATCGTCACGTTGTTCAGGCCCCCAATCTTGATCAGACTTTTCAAACGTTCGTCGCGGTGCAGATGGATATGGTGTCGCAATTGAGTCCCGTAACGAGGCCTCACTCTTCCTCATGTCGCTGGCGTTTAAGATCGCTGGTCTCGATCTAATCAGATGCAGATGCAGAGCAGATGGCCCGTACGGCCTCCCCACATTGCTGATGCTTAGGAATGCTCAACACGTACCTGAGACCATTCAAACGGTTTCGAGACGTCATCAGTCTCTGGCTGTGGCTGTCTACCAGGCGCTGGAATGAGACGATGCTTGAGGCTGGGGAAGACGGTGTCCAATCCGGCGATAATAATGAGGCTAACGAAGACCGCGGTCATGGAGCGATTGCCTGCGGGAGCCCGCCAAGGCGCAGCAGACGCGTCACCGTGCCCATTCCAACTCTTCATGATGTGCTCGACTCCAGTTGAAATGGCGGTGTTTCTGGGGTACGGAGTTCTTGCCAGTTCCCAGGACCTCAGCCTGCCGAACGCACCCACAAGGCAGCAGCATTGGCGGGCCATCTGGGCCACATGGCTTCGCGGGTGGGGCGCCTGACTCGCGACGATCACTTGCATTGCTGTTCTGTATGCACTCGTCTGCAGCCATGCTTTGAGCTCACGGCGGTTATGTATGCTGTATGCGGGCTTGTCACAATGCGTTGGCTAAGCTGACGGCTTTTGCTCCAGTTTCATCACAAGATGCGAGTTGTCATACTGGAAAATATTTCACCAGTGTAATGCTGTGCCATCGGTCGCAGCTCATTGCTCGCAATGTGTGGGGTTGTGTTACACGGGCTTTGGGAACGTCCAGACCCAATTTTGGTCGCATTGAGCTTGATTGCAGATGAATGTATTCGTTGCCTTCTTTTGGGCTTCAGATCATCTGGGGGCCCTTCAAATGTCAGAGCCCGGTAGCCTGGCTGGCCGCTCGAAGATACCCAGGAAACCAATGCAATATCATGTAGTCGCACTCGACTGATTGAAATGACGTGACTTTCCCACTTCTGGTATGCACGGGTCAGAGATAATGTGAGTGTGTGAGAGCTGCAACAACTTTTGAGTGTGAACCTCGACCATAAATATGAAGAACCGTACACAAGGTTGAGTAAAGCAACCAGAACCACGACCCCAGACAAGCAAGTCCTGACTCAATGGGTATCAATCATCTCATCAGTGCGACTCAATCGCAACCTTTAGGATCCTTGTACAAGAAGCTTGAGAAGCACATTGGGTCACCAGCACCAATCCTAGTCAGAAACGGCGTCTACCAGAGCTCGAACGATCGCATCCATCGAAGACCAGAGGAAACAGCTTCCTCCTCCCCAACGCCAGACGCAGCGCATCATGTTGTAACACACGTTGCCGTAAGTCGTGAACGGGGTATGGCGTGAGGACTTACCACTGGCCGCCGCCGCCCTGCTGCTGCTGGCCGCCGTAGTCTTGACGCTGGCCACCGTAGCCTCCGCCTTGACCTTGGTAGCCCTGGCCGCCAGAGGGACCCCACTGGCCTCCTCCCTGACCACCGTAGCCTACATTCGTAGTCAGTATGTTGTTATGTGAAAAATGTAATGATCACGAACCGCGACCACCACCGCCGCCGCCGTAACCTGGTCCAAGTTAGCAGTGAAGACACCCAGTACAGCTCAATGCAGACTCACCACCACCGTAGCCACCACCGCCGCCACGGCCGTAACCTCCTCCAAAGCCGCCGCGACCACCACCGCCGCCACCGGCGCGGTCAGAGGCCTTGTCCACACGGACAGTGCGTCCATCGAACCTGTCATGGTTAGCTTGATGCAAAGAGAGCTATGACGTGCGACAAGGCTGGCGCAACATTTCTTGAATGAGGGTTTCAATCAAGGCGCATCGCCAGTGCTGTGCAAGTTCAAGTTGGGAGCACTGACTCGACGTTGTTCATGTTCTGCATAGCAGTGTCGGCCTCAGCATCGGTAGAGAAGCGGACGAAACCAAAGCCTCGGCTGCGACCAGTATCGCGGTCCTTGACGACGACCTGTGATGAAGTGAGTAAGTCTGTTCCGTTGCGCGCATGCTGGGCCATGAGCACTACTCACGGCCTCTTCGACCTGGCCGAACTCCTCGAACTTCTGGCGCAGAGTCTGGTCATCGGTATGCCACGCAAGACCTCTGTCAGATGGTCAGTGATAGAGCTGCGAATAGCAGTGAGGTTTGACTTACCCTACGAAGAGCTTCGACATGGTGAACTAAAGGAGCACTGAACTGTCTCAATACCGACTCTCGAACAGGAAATAGACGCGCGCGATACAAGAAGCCTCAAGACAGGTGAGTGAGAGGGAACTAGAGAAAAGGAAGTTGGGAGGACACATGCGCGGGAAGACCATCGCGGCTCCCTCTGCAGGTCATAACAAGCAACGTGACGGAACGAACATTTAGTCTTGAGCACCAGGCTGTTTCGGTATCGATGGCACAGGCAATCGATAATCTGTGTGGATGAAGGATGAAGCCCGCTGCAAGGTCGTGATGATGAGGCAGAAAGAGCGAGGTGGAGGGCTTGGGTTGGCGGGGCAGATAGGACTAAGACCCCTCCAGTGAACGAACGCTAGCTGCGTTGGTGTAGGGTTTGGCGCTCACGCAAGAGCAGGAATCTGGATAGTGACAGCTTGATAATTGGAAAAAGACGGGCCTCGATCAATTGCTGATTGTTGAGCTCACTAAACGATGCGCGCCGGGAAGATCGCAGTTGCGGTCAGGCAAAAAGTAGGGCTGCTGCGCTCGTGAATTCACTCTGCTGGGCCCAACGCCTGATCGAAAGAACACCAGCTCTCCCACACCTCTGCTTCAGCTAGGGCTAGCTCGTCCCGTGTGCGTTTCCTCATGCCGGAATTATGCAGCCCATAGCTAGCTCAGGACTAGTCGAGTCCAATAACAAGGCGTCGAGCCAGCAAAAAGAGACAGGTCGAATTGTTTGATTCGAGTCCTTCAGATGCCGGCACAGGCGCAGGTACGTGATTGGACGCATACGGACGGCGTGCACTCGACGGTCCTTGCAGACAGCGGCTTGCGTGCTCGGAAGAAGAGGAGCGCATTCGGATGCAGCCAAACCAGAGACATCACCGTAGATATGGCGTCTACCTCGTGGGATTGGTCGAAGGACAGGTGGGTCCAGGCCGCTATCAAGGTCAGCGACCCAAACAACATATGGAGGGGTCGAACGGGTAGAGCTGGCATGACCAGATGGAAGGCCCCACGAGCCCGTGCGTTTACTGGCATTCACTCCTTCGCGACGCGCGAAATCTACGCGAGGCAACGCAAATCCATCTAGGGACGCGTTCTCACTCGCGCAAGTCTCGACATGCTGCTTTAAGATTCGCAGAGTCCGTCATGTTAGTAGAACGATGTCGCCGCTTCCCGAGTCTGTCGGCCCAATGTGAGGGCGATCGGTTTCCAGATTGCAGGGATGCCTTCTGAAGACACGGCACTTCTAGCTCAAACTTCGCAGTGCCGGATGCGGCATACACGTCGTCCAGCATTGCGAAAGGTTACACTCACGCAACATGCTGCTCTCGATTTGCTCGATGACTTATACAGACTCGGCCCAAGCTGTCGTGGCGGCCTCGATCTATGGGAGCATCGACTGGCACTCCGTGACAGATACACAGCATCTGCACACCGACAGCTGCATCTTCTAGGGTATAGTATGGAGTGTCTGGGAGCACTCACCATGCCAGTAGAAACGCGGGCTCGGCATGCAGGAGCTACGATCAGCCATGCATAGCTCACTGCCAACAGAGATCGCCTGTCCCTAGACCTCTGCAGTGATGGGACACACTGATCGTGAGCTTCCGGCAATGCAAGTCAGCTCTCAGGACCCAAAGTGAATGATCAAGCATCTGGGTCCTCTCCTGCGTGCCTGCTTTCCCAGCTCTGTACTGACGGCAAGTAGCTTCGACAGGTACCTCCAGTGCACCTTCCTGACTTTCACAGGCTGCTCGACCCTTGCATCAACGTCCACCTGGCAAGACGGTACTGCACTCTCCTTCACGTTACACAAGCCCAATCGTCGTAGGGCTCGACCGACGCCCCCAGCGCGCTTTCGTGCGACCTTTGTTATTCGTTCCAGCTTCCACCCCCCGAGTGATCAGACCAACGGGACGGCTCGCTGAAGACCGCTTGCGCTACTGCAAATGCAGTGGAATGCAGTGGAATGCAGTAATTGGCCCTAGAGATGGACATTCGAAAGTGGCTTGCTGAGACTGAGAATCCAATCTTGTCTGAGCAACCAGAGGTCGACCGCTTCCTTCTGCCGAGACAGCCTGACACTGCTCCCGATACGAGGCGAAGACGGAAGCGCAGCTCATCGGACAGCTCACTACTCAAAGCTACGTCCCCACAGCCCCGGCGTAAGGGCGTCACGGCAAAGAAGCCAGACCGCTGCGAAATCTCTGATGGGGTCAACGAGAACCGCAGTGATATATCCCACTCTTCTTCAGGTGGATCCACTGGCAGTAGTACTGGGAGCCAGCGCTATGCACGGCAGCCTCGTCGCAAGACTCGGGCAGACAAATATGACGTCGGAGCCAAAAAGGCCAAGGTGCAGAACGAAGACCAACGTCCAAGTCGCAAGAGCGAATCGAAGAAGTCGAAGCGCAAGTCCAGGCGTAGAAAAGACGAAAAGACCCACAATGGCATCGGACAGGAGTTCCAAGCCAAGAACGTCTCCAAGGAACGGTTGACTGTACGTGCAGCGTGTCACACTCCAGAAGTGTTTTGCAGATGCTGATTGTTGGTACAGCTCAAACCCTCCGAAAAGATTGGGCTTTTCAGCAAGAGCCGAACCTCTACCTCTATCAAAGGTCGTGGTTGTAAGTCCTCCATGTGCAGAGCCTTACGTGGTCAATGGAGTAATTGACGCCGTAACAGTGCCAGATCTTGTCTTCTCAGAGATGAAATTCCTGCGAAATAACGACGGAAGGAAGGATCATACCACGCAAGCACCGGATGCTAAGAAGAAGCGAAAGAAGGACCACGCACGAAACAAAGAAGAAGACATCTCGGCTTTCTTCACAACAGCGCCACCTGCGCTGGCGGATACGGATGCGAATGCCCAGGCAAAGAGCAGACGCCCAACAGGTGTCCCCGCTGGATCGAAAGCAGATCGCCGAAGACCAGTGCGAGATCTATCGAGAGCGCCTGAGAGTGCCATTCCAATAGTCGACTCGGAAGGCAAAGCATCGTACCTAGGGCTCGGTAGCCGAGGGCCGCAGCATGAGAGCACCAGTTGTTTCTCGTGGTCCGAATCCATCCGCGCTCCTAGTGCTACCCCAGGAAAGCCCATGGACGCATCAATTGACCAAGATAAGCGCATCGATGCTCGGAGCCGAGACACTGATCAGGCTTCTCGTGGCAGAGGCACATCAGGCCACCATAGGATGCCGTCTTCGGTCGTGGGTGATCGTGTGACTGCTACTTCAAATCGATTTCGAACGTCCTCCGTGGCCCCAGTGCCGTCCGGGATGTCGAGATCGCAATCTTTGCCTCATCCCTCGTCTCCTCCTCGACAACCGAATCTTGTCAACCGAGCCGTCAACCGCCATACACACGACGACGTGACTTCGCCGTCTTCGATGCCACCAGTTTTACAAGGCTATCCCCACGCTGGCCATCACGAGGACCCTACGACTGAAGGATCAATCAGAACGTCTTACGTTAGCGGAAGAACCGAGTCAATACGCAGACGAACTTCTACAGACGCTCTGAGAAATCATTCTTACCATGAACGTCCGCCGAGGCTGGTGGAGTCAGGTGGACCGTTACGACACAACGAGGAAACTTCCGCAGCATCGCAACATGGACCAACTCGCCAAGATCGTCGTACCGAAGCTCAGCCACCTGCCAGACGTTTTGACACCGATCGACGGAGCAGTCGTAACTTGTCATGTAGGATCGCTGAAGCACCTACAGTTCGGTTCGCTGTCCCGGACTTCCTTTCGTCACGACTCCCGAATTCCTCTGGCCCCACTGTCTATGTGCAGCAAGAACATCGGCAGCTTCTACCCGCGAGACTTGTTTTTGACGAAGATGGCGGCTATAACTATCCAGACGGCGATGGTTGTGGTCAGGAGTACATGAGTGATGCTGGTGTATTGGACCACGGGGACTTCGAGGAGCTTACAGACGAACAACTCCCTTACGGACTGATGGAGGAGCTCGACGACGACGTTGAAGGGTTGGATTACGTGGCGGACGGTGTGCAACAGGTAGAAGAACCTGAACACACGGGTGTTGTAACACCAGGTTTCTGGCGACCAAATAGACTCTACTGAATATTGCCTCTTCGGAAATCCTTTGGCTTCGAATGTGGCTTCCCCACGTACACGTCAGGGAGGCAAGAAGAGCCGCACTGTTGCCGTCCGTGCGGCAGCGCGTGGAAAACATCCGCCCGCAGCTGCTTCCACACCTCGGTTTGAACAAGAGGAGCGCTGCCGGCCATCGATCTGCTAGCCGATACCAAATAACTACCATCTGCATGCACTGCTCTCGATCATTGCTGAGGCTCAATATAGCCAAGCGAGTAGATCCTCAACCAAAATTGTCTTTTCTGAGCTCTAGGTCTGCCCCATGCAGGCAGACTTTCGTCACACTGGCTAACCAACACCGCCCGCCTGCGCCTGTCAGCCCCACTAGACCCCTCCAGCGCCTCGACAAAATCCAGCAGCACTTCTCCTCCTCCACTTCACCCTCCACCCTCAGCAAGTCAGGACTCACCACCATGGCTTACACTACCCGCAAGGTCGCTGCGGCGAACACCCTCGAGCACCGCGTCTTCATCGAGAAGGACGGCGTGCCCATCTCAGCATGGCACGACATTCCGCTCTACGCCAACGAGCAGCAGACGATCCTCAACATGGTCGTCGAGGTCCCCCGCTGGACCAATGCTAAGATGGAGGTGCGTGTCCTGCCATTGAGTGCCGTTGAGCACCGCCCTGGTGCTCTGCTACCCCGCGATTGCGACATGTCACTGACAGCCCCAACAGATCTCCAAGGAGGAGACCCTCAACCCCATCAAGCAGGACATCAAGAAGGGCAAGCTCCGCTTTGTCCGCAACTGCTTCCCCCACAAGGGCTACCTCTGGAACTACGGTGCCTTCCCTCAGGTACGATGCTGCCCGCCCGATATCGGCCATACGCAAGACACTGAGTACTGACGGCTGCTGTAGACATGGGAGGACCCCAACGTCACACACCCCGAGACCAAGGCCAACGGTGACAACGACCCGCTCGACGTCTGCGAGATTGGTGAGCTTGTCAACAAGCCTGGAGATGTCATCCAGGTCAAGGTCCTCGGTGTCATGGCTCTGCTCGACGAGGGCGAGACTGACTGGAAGATCATCGTCGTCAATGTCAACGACCCTTTGGCCCCCAAGCTGAACGACGTTGAGGACGTCGAGCGCCACCTGCCCGGCCTTCTGCGTGCCACTAACGAGTGGTTCCGCATCTACAAGATCCCGGACGGCAAGCCCGAGAACCAGTTCGCCTTCTCTGGCGAGTGCAAGAACAAGAAGTACGCCATGGACATTGTCCGTGAGTGCGCCGAGTCCTGGGAGAAGCTCGTTGCTGGCAAGACCGCCAAGAACGACATTGCCCTTGCCAACGCCACTGTCTCTCACTCCGCCGACAAGACCGACACCACCTCGCTCAACATCCCCTCTGGCGAGGACAAGTCCCCTGCCCCTATCGACCCCAGCATCGACAAGTGGTTCTACATCTCTGGCGCCCCCTCCAGCTAGACATCTGGAATCGCAGAGGACGGCGAGGACTTTATCTGGTCGGCAATGACGATGGTATACAGCATCGCCGATTGTTGAACGCAAAGCAGAGATTCCCAGAGTTGAAAAAGCCTATTGTTGGCATTACATAGATTCATCCAAAAAGAAAATAACCTCTAGAAGCCTCACTAGCGTGACTCCGTATGATGCATATGATATACAAGTTTGTACAGGTTTGAGAACTGTACTCGAACACAAGACTGTCTCCAGGTGCAGCTGATGTCGTTCCATCAATTTGTGCAGGACGGCCCATGCTTCAGGGTTCTCTACTCCATGCACCAATTATCGCCTTCCTCCTCCGTCGTCCTCAGACTGATACTGGGGGACGCACTAATTGCCTGAGAGCTCCTCCTTTCGTGCAAGCTGTCGTGAGTGGCGGTCGACTTCCTCCATGACTTCTGTTATCCGCATGTTGCTGAGATCCATGTTCATCTCCTTGCCATCTTCTGCAACGTTTGTCAGCAAATGATCAGAAGAGACGGTGGCATCTGGGAGAGCCTGCTCGTGTCAAAGAGCACCCATGTATCGACAGCGTCCAAGTGGCACGTACTGAACTTCACGCCTAGTGTAGCGTTCTGCGTGCTTGTCCGAGGCAGCATGGTTGACTGGACAAGCATGCCATTGGCGCGCGCATCAGCGGGAATGAGCGAGAGGAATAACCGCGCAGGCTTCGAGCGGGGACTGAAGGGGTTGAATGCGACGCGGACTTCTGTAAGGAATCGGGTGATCATGATGGCGGCTGTGAAGTGGGCGACGAAGCAGCGTGCGGCGTGTGAAGGCTTAAGATACTACAAGATCGATTAGTATTACTAGCACTATCCCATGCGATACCAACCTACAGCGACTGCGACGAACAACACCTCGAAACGCCGTTGAGCGACTGATCCTCACCTTCCACTTTCCACTTTCCACTTTCCAAGTCCGTGCGCCGCGGCTTTTCGATTGACGCAGTGGGTCTGAACGGCCAGCTGGACCGCTCCCCTCCGTCATAGCACTCGCATTCGAACACCTGTATGATGCACAATGGCGCCGCTACCTCCCACCACACAGACGCTCACCACCCGTCTGACCGCGCTGACAGAGTCAAATAAGTCTGTCGGACAGCTCATACAACGCCTTGCCAAACTAGACTTTCAGCCTGGGTCGCAACCGCTGAATGGTGAAGAGGGGGACGTTCGACTAGAACTAAGTGCTGAGATACATGAGACTCTGAAGAGCATCGAGGAGGAACTTGACTTGCTAAGACAAGAGATTGAAGACGTGCTGCAACAGAGCTCTGGAGTACTGGGCAAGCGAAGAGACAGTTCGAAAGAAGGCGAGCGCGCCAGACTAGCAGTCCTACTTGCGCGGTTGACAGAGGACTTGAAGTTGTAAGTGCTTGCACTCGTCTCCATGCATCATATTGGACTGACGCAGCCACAGATCGAGATCTCAATACCGCAAAGCCCAACTCACTGCAAAACACAACGCCGAGCGCGCAAAGCTCAAAGAACGAGAGCTCCTCTTTTCGAATCTCCAGTCTGGCGCCTCGACACCGTCGTCCACATACCGCCAACGCAAGGCGCACAAAGGCCTCGCTGAAGAAGAAATCGTTGCCCAAGCGTCGTCCGACGTGACAGCTGCTCTTCGACGGACGCATGCGTTAATGCAAAACGAGCTCTCACGATCCCGCTTCGCACAAGAAACACTGGAACAGTCCACTGCCGCGCTCGCAGATCTAGGAGAGAGGTACTCCGACCTCAACACCCTCCTCGCAAACAGTCGAACACTAGTCGGCACCCTCCTGAAGAGCACAAAGAGCGATACCTGGTACCTCGAAACCACATTCTACATCCTGATCACAACCATCATCTGGCTGATCTTCCGGCGCTGGCTCTACGGCCCACTGACCTGGTTCCTAATCTGGCCTCTGAAACTAGTCTTTCGCATCGTTTTCAGCATCTTTGGGCTCAGCGGCGCAGCGAAAGCGGCTAAATCGTCTACCCTCGCGGTCTCGCAGAGCTCAAGTCTGATCGTCAAGCCCAGCGCGACAGGAGCGATACCAAGACACAGCGTTGACCCAAACGCACCGCCTCCGCAGAACTACATCCGTGTTGGTGGTGGCGGCAGAGGCTATTATAACGGCGACCCGAGTCCACCGCAATCTTTGAGTCAGGAAGTCGGAAACATGGCGGAGCAGGCGCAGCAGAAGGCGCAGGAGCAGGTAGAACAGCAGCAAGAGGAAGATGTTCACCCGCAGCTCAGGCAGAACAGACAACAGCCCGATGACGATGGTCCAGTGGTGAGGGGCGATGGGACGGTGTTGAAGGAGAGCGATAAGCCGAGGAATCCTAAAAAGAAGATGTGGGAGGAGGATGTGGAGAGGGAGAAGTTTGAGGCCCGGCAGGAGCAGCAGGAGGGTGGGCGGAGGAAGAGAGACGAGTTGTGAAACACGCAACTTCCATGCTGCAGAATTACGAATATGATCATCCCACCACGTACTCCCATGAATTCGGCTATGTGCCGCTTCGCAGTAGACAACAATAACAACAATAACAACATCTGAGCAGAATAACGACAGCACACCACTGACGATGCCCGGGTATCAAACGCACCTAAGCGCAGCGCTCAAAGCAACATGCTCCCACTTCCGCAGTTCACCACTACCTCCTCAATGTCCATACTCATTCTCCTCCTCATCCCCCTCCTCGCCAAGCTCAACCCTATCCTCCACCTCCTCGTTCAGCAATGCCCCCATCTCGCCCGTCATGTCCCTAACCTCCTCCGCCCTCTCCCAATCACACGTCAAATCCTCCATAATCAGTCTAACCGCTGCCTCTGGCACCAGCACAGCCTGGACAAACGTCGCGGGCCCGGATGTCAAGACAACAGGATCTGTGCTCTTTTTTATCTCGGCGTTTAAGAGCGACATGATGGACTCGGTCATCAGCCGCCTGCCGCGCGGGCCGTAGTACCCCGGCCCTGCGCCGTGCGAATCCAGCGCGCAGGACTCGAGATGTTCTTGTTTGGAGGGCGAGAGGTCGGTGCGCGGTTTGGGGACGGCGGCGGCTTTGCCGGTGAGTGCGAGGGGCGCGTAGCGGGTGCGGTGGGCGCTGGGCGATTTGTCCATAAGAATCTTGTATAAAGCCATGCGGTGCCTTTTGATGCGCGAGCTGAGCGCGGACCAGTCTATGTGTGGCTGGCCGGCGAGGGAGGGGTAGCCTTCGGCGAGATAGTCTTGCTGAGCTGTTGCCTTTCGGTGGGTGTGGCAGAATGCGGCTTGGTTCTTCACGGTTTTGGAAAGACCTTTCCAGAAGGTCCAGTAGTAGTCTTGGGAGACGGGCTCGTTGCAGATGGGGCAGGCGGTGCCTTCCTCTGCTTCGACGGGGAATTCGCGGATGGAATCGTCCATGTTGTCCATTTCTTCCTGCGGTGCGCTGGAGGGCGGTAGGGATCCTTCTTGTCTCCCTGTCAAGCCGAGCTGTTCTTGTAATGTTGGCGTTCCCAGCGTAGCATCGAGTTCTGCGTCGTCCATCGCAGACACTTCGCCAGTGTGACCGTTCGGTAATGAAGACCTCTTCGTCCTAGTTGGAACACTGCGTAAGCCCAGTTCCTCCATCTGACGTTGATCTACCTCAATGGCAGCTAATTCGTCGTCCAGCCGCTTGAGCTCGTCGTTATCGATCATCTCACACTCAAGATCGCTCTCTTCTTCCGGCTCAGACGAGACGTGCTCCTTCTTAGCCTTGGTTCCATAAAAATTTGGTTTCCTGCTCTGCTTCTTCGTGGATGCGGGCGCCACATGTAGATTCTTAGTCTTTGTTCCGCCGTACGTCTTCTTCGATCCATTTTGAGAGGTCTGGCTCGAGAGCAATCCGAATCTCTCTTTCCAAATGTCCCCTGACGACGCAGGAGGTGTTTGTGTGCCTCTGCTGTTTTCTTTGTTCCCCTCAGAAATTGCTTTGGCTGCTTGATTCTGCTGGAGAGATCCCTGCCTGGACACTCGTGGTGCGGTATTGCGCGTCTTCTGTGTCCTCTTCCCTGCGCCTGGGATATTCAGTTCCAAACCTGGTTCTGGTGAGAGGCTTGGTTTTCGTTTTCGTTTCGAGCCCGGGGGCTTCCGTAGACCGTCTTCGTTCTGGGAGCTCGGTATCCGTGACTTGAGTGATTCGACCGGAGGTTTTGGTTGTGGCTTCCTCAGCTCTTCCTCGTCTGAGCTCATGGGATCGGCGTTGACGTCCTCATGCGACTCTTGCAGTGTGCTTGTGTTCTGTTGGGCCTCCTCATGGTCCTTGTCTTGCGCATGCTGTTTCCCGCCTATCGACCTTAGCAACGGTGATGCGTTCTTGGACAGACCGACTCGTCGAGGCCCTGCCGTAGCTGCCATTGCCAAACAACAGTCCACCAATACCCGCCACAAGTAGCGACTACAAAAGAATGTGATTGGTCAAAAGCGAAGCCCTAAGGCTACAAGGCTCGATAATATCGATGTTTCGAGGACTCGACGCGCTCGAGATGCGGAGGAAGGTACGCTAAACTAGCGTACCTTCCTTATCGATTCGTAGTCCAGAAAAAGTTACCCGCATTGAAGCTCGCATTCACTACACGGCACACGAGACGAGACGAGACGACATTCTTCCGCCCGCACCGCCCAGCATGGCCGTCGACGGAGCCCTCCAGCAGCCGCTCAACTTCACAGGCCACCGCCACCTCATATCGCGCCTGCTGCTCGCAACCCTCACCGGCCGCCCAATCCGCATATCACAAATCCGCTCCTCCTCCACGAACCCCGGCCTCACACGCTATGAGACGAACTTCGTCCGCCTCCTCGACGCTGTCACGAACGGCGGCCAGATTCAGTTCTCCATGACCGGCACTACGCTTGTCTACCGCCCAGGCCTGATCACAGGTAGCGCAGAAGGCCTCGGCGCTCATGGCGGCGTCATCAGACACGAAATCCCACGCGACTGCGCACGGCGAGGAGTCAGCTGGTGGCTCATTCCCCTTTGCATACTCGCGCCCTTCGCCAAAGACAAAGTCAACGTCATCCTGCACGGCGACGGCTGCGTCACCTCGTCGACACCCGCAGGCGACGTCAGCGCAGACACGGTGCGCACGGCGCTGCTCCCGCTGTACAAGAACTTCGGCATCGAGCGCAACATCGAGCTGCGCATTCTCAAGCGCTCGTGCGCCCCCGGTCCGCTCAAATCCGCCGGCGGCGAAGTCCAGCTCGTCTTCAACCACCAGGTCAGACTACCGAAGACCCTGCACCTGCTCAATCCCGGCCGCGTCAAGAAAATTCGCGGCGTGGCGTACGCCGTTGAAGTCCCCAAGAGCAACAACGAGCGCATGATCCACGAGGCTCGCGGCATCCTGAACAAGTTCGTCCCCGACACGTATATTTTCTCAGACGCCTCGCCCGCGCCCTTGATCCCCACAACGCAGAAGGGCGGGAAGATCAAAGGCGCCGTGGGCTTCGGCCTGAGCCTGGTCGCCGAGACGAGCACCGGCTGCATATACAGTGCGGACGTGTGCTCGCCGCCCGAGGGCGGCGTGCCCGCAGATGAGATAGGGAAGCAGTGCGCGTACCAGCTGCTGGAGAAGATTTCCATGGGCGGCGCGGTCGAGAACGTCGCTGCGCCCTCGGTGCTCATGCTCATGGCTATGGGCTCTGAAGACGTGGGTCGTTTGGCGTTGGGCAAGGATGTGTTGGCCAGCGAGGAGATCATCTCGCTGGCGAGAGACTCGAAGGTGTTTGGTGGGAGCGGGTGGGGCTTCCGAGAGAACGGCAGCGAGGAAGATAGAGAGGAGATTGTGGTCAGCGTGGTAGGCCGCGGAGTAGGCAATGTCGGGCGCAAGGTTGCGTAGACAGTCCCTCGGTCTTGAAGGAAAGCATTACACGGCGTTCAAGGGGAAAAGCATGTAGAATAACGATACCCATTCTCACTTTGAAGACAGACCTCGCAACGAGTGTGCCACTCTCTATATGCACCTTCCGAACGCCACCAATGCTCATCCTACAGAAGCTCACAAGACCGCACAGCCCAACAGCTTACTCCTTCCTCCTCCCCGCCTCACTCCCACTCCCCTCACTCCCGTCTTCCCTTCCATACCCCTCCCTTCCATATTTCTCGTTATACCTCTCCTGATCCCTATACGGCCCCTCATCCCCATCCTCACTCAACAAATCCTCATCACTCTCGCCCGCAAACGCATCATACAGCTCTCCGCCGCGTCTCGCACGGCCCTTCTTCGCGCCCGCACCCAGCAAGCCATTGTCCTCGCGGTCCTCGGCGTCGTCCAGGACCTCGAATTCGTACGCGTCCCGCCCGGCTTGCGCGCGCTTGCGCCGCGCGAGGAAGAGGTAGATGCCCAGGCCGCAAATGAAGAGGAGGATTAGGGCGAGAGAGCCGTAGATCCAGATCTGTGTGCGCCGGCTTACGCCGAAGGTGGGGAAGATGGAGGGAAGGAGGTTTTCAGTCTCGTTTTCAGGCTCGGGGGTCGTGGATGCATCAGCCGCGGCTGAGGACGTGGGACTCGCGTCCGCAGAGCTGGCGGCGGTGGGTTTCTGATTGACAGGGCGGTCGGGGTGGTCTGAGGGATTCGCCGTGACAGTCGGCGTGATGCTGGGCAGGGCGACGGAGGTTGTGTGCGCGGGGTGGTCGTCAATGCGGTCGTGATCGTCGTCGTCGTGCTCGGTGGGGATGGGAAGCAGCGTGGCTTTGGAGCTGTCGATGCATTCGCCCCAGAGGCGCAGTTTCCAGTCGGTCAGGGAGCCGGTCTTCTTGTTGTTGGCGATTGTGTCTTTGACAATTACGGTCCAGTTACCGATGCCGGACTCGCCCCAGTGCGCGACGGACATGAAGGTCCAGTCTTCGTAGCCGCGGATGTCGTCGTCGTCGCGGCGCGCGGTGGAGAGGTGAGAGCTCATGCCGGCTGGGGAGATGAGCTCGACGCTGAGGTCACCGCGGCGCTGGTGCTTGACGTTCATGGTAAGGGTGATATGTTCGACGCGCTCGAAGTTGGCCTCCTTCAGCATGTCCGCTGTCACCTCAAAGACGCTGGCCAAACCCTCCTTGCCCTCTGGGATTGGCTTCTTGACGTGCATCCAAGGCGAATAGAACCAAGCTTGCGGCTTGACGAGCTTCCAGTCCTTCGCCTTCTCTACAATAGCCCATGCATCAAGTTTTCCATAGCCAAACTGGTGGCTATACATGCGACCGAGGCTGGTCTTGGTCCAATCGCTGGGCGTATCAAACGGTACGGCTGTCAGCACAGTGAGCCACTGTACGTCACGCCATGTAAGGTCGGGGCGGGCCTGCAGCACGAGCGCATACACGCCGACACCGAGAGGACCCGCAGCTGAAGTGCCTCCGTGCTGAGAAGTGCACTTGTTTGCGCCGACGTCTGTTGTGTGAATCGCATCGCCGCCTCCACTGCTGTAGGTGACTACCAGCTGCGCGGAGCAGGCTTCAGAGTAGTACGGGTGCTGATTCTTCATGTCGATTGCGCCCACGGTGATGCTGTAGATGCTGTTCGTGTAGCCGTCGAAGTTGCAGTTGTCGTCGCTCGCTGCACCATTGCCCGCCGCGAAAACATAGACGGAGCCCTTGCCGCCGCGACCTTGCTGGACAGCTGTAACCATGGCCTTTTTGATCAAGATGCCTGGTTCCTGCATCGTCCTGCCGTCATCTGGAGGACCCCACGAGCAAGAGTAGATGTCGTTCTTCTGCATTTCGTAGTTGATAGCCAGCGCCTCGTCCATGTCGGTGATCTGTCCTGAGAGGATGCGCACACCCGAGATCTTTGCGTCGTATGCCAGTCCAACTCCGCACACGTTATTCTTTCCCGCAGCAATCTCTCCAGCGCATCGCGTGCCGTGTCGGTCGTCCGAGAGCTTTGGTGTGGGCAGGTCTTCGTTGTCGTTGAAGTCATGGGAGCCTTCCGCGAAGAAGTTGGCCTTCAGGTCACCGCTGTCGTAGTCGAGGCCGTCGTCTACAACGCAAGCTGTGACGCCTTTGCCTGTAATGCCCTGCATCCAGACGTCTGTGATGTTGATGTCGTTGCCTGGGGTTTTGACGTTGAAGATGTGCCATTGCTCGTTGAAGATGGGGTCCTGGATGCTCAGGGACTTTGCGACTTCGCGCTGTGTGTTGATGGCGTCGATGACATTTTGTCGGGGTGGGATCACGCTGCGCTTCCAATGCCTCGGCTTGAGCTTCTGCTTCTGCGTGAAGCGTATGCTGTCGAGCGGATGGTACTCCTGGCCGACCTCCCTCTTCCGCCGCCGCCTCTTCAGATCCTGCCTGGCATCCTCCACAATGTCGCCGTCATGCTTCGGGGCCTTGAAGACGTGGTGGTCGTCAAGCGAGCCAAAGGGGCCTTCGTACGTCAGGCCGAGGTGCGCCGCGAGGTCTGACGGCGATGTGGACGGGGCGACGTGGACGGCGTAGTAGTCGTTGGTCACATAGTTGCGCTTCGGCAGGTGGTGGCTCCCTGCTGCTGCCAGCGACGCCGCCGACAGCAGACTGAAGATATTGAGGACGCGCATGGCGGAGACGCCTGGAAGTTGTATGCTGCGCAGCCGGCTGCGGTCATGTACTGGTGCAGGGCGTGAGCGATAGCGAGGGTCCCGTGAAGCGTGTGGGTCTTCTACAGGCTGCTAGCGAGAGGGCGCCGTTGATATTAATAAGTGGTAGAGTGAAAGGTGGTCGTATATTGTCGGCCTATTGAGGAAGGCGACGGATTACGACGACTGCTAGGGCGCTGCGAGGGCTGAGCCAGGGGTGCGGGCGGACGTTGAAAGACTGCTGGCAACGTCCAGAAGCGATGTAGACGATGACAAGAGGGATGTACGCGGGAGACAGGTTCGAGGACTCTCGGCCATGAAACGCTCACTGTCGCTGAGCTCGTCCACCTCCGAGCCAGATCACCGCAACTGGAACCCCTGTTCTGCGCGCTGCACGCTGCACGAGGCCCCACTTTGAGCGCGGGAGCCCGGCGCAGATACGGCAGGCGGGTGGGCCTTGCCGCAGCTCGCGGCCTTGGAAGATGGAGGGGGCTGGAGTGGCTTGATGATGGCTGGCACCTCGAGGCAGCGCTGCGCTGGCGGCGCAGTTAACATGATGAGTCCCCTGCAGCCTGCATCCAAGTCTCTCCCATCTCGTCTTCCCTGTACATAGCCGTCCCTTTTTGCGCTTGCTTCCCGCCGCCGTCGCATTGCTCCATTCTAGATCTATTCCTAGGCCGTCAGCAGCATATCCACAGCGTCATATCCACAGCGCGTCCCTAGGTAGCTATTATGCAAGTCGCACCAATTGAGACACTTCTAAGTGACCTGCGGTGACAGTGTAACCCCGGCTGCACTACATCATCTGCACCACAACGGGGCCCTGAACAAGGCAGAGCAAGAGTCGGCGTGCTCGACTCTTTCAGCATCAGATCAGCTCCATGAGCTCGTAGCGATATGGAGAACAGCATAGCCACCGGCACATACGCCACTCGCATCTCGAGTCCCCCTACAGCTCAGCAACACTACGAATCGTTTCCGCAGAAGCGCAACTCCTACCGTCGGCCTACGGACGCACGAACGCAGCAGCAGGATCCCAACATGGCTGCCAGCACCACTGCTCGCCCGGGTGCTGCCCCAGACTCGAACGGTGTCTCTCGAGGCTCTTCTCATAGACGGCGGCAGAGCCAGCACAGCCAGCAGATTCCCCCAACCACAGGCGCCCTGGTCGAGCCGATGCCTGCTGCCCCAGACGTCCCTCGAGCACCGCCGACATCGTTCAGAGACCCATACGCGCAGAAGCTGAGCTCGAAGACACCATTTCGGTCCTCACGCGATCCTCCCATCCAGACTATCTCGAGCAGACAACAACCGACAATCCAGACACCTGCTGGACGGCTGTACGAGTTGCGCTCACCTCCATATGCGCCGGCAGAGCCTCTGTCAGGGTCCGTCGAGCGCCGCGGCTCCCAGCGAAAACCGTCCGTGCCTGATCGATCGCCTCTCCAGAAGCTCGAGGGCAAGCTCGATGACATCAGCAAAGAAGAGAGACGGGCGCGAATGCTCGAAGCAGAGCTGGCTGCACAGGAACGGGTAGAGGCTGAGATGCGTGCACGCCGAGCTCGTGAGGCAGCTGAGAAAGAAAAGAGACTTTCAGCTCAGCCTGCACCAACCTTCGAGCCGGTGCCAAATACCACTGTGCGAACCGTGAGCAATAAGCGCCACGTTTCGCAGCCAACCTACGAGATGGTACCTAACACCGTCCAGCGCACAGGGTCCAACAAGCGCCATGTCTCTGCGCCACTCTCCAGCCACCCGAAGTCGCCTGATATCAGTGATCTTGGATCAGAAGATGGCTACGCCTACGACCTCAGTGAACCATGGGATCCATCTGCTGCACAGGCGGTGGCAGTTCCCGCTCCTCACCGTGTCCCGTCACAGAAGCAGCCACGCCTGACATCGATATCAAAAGTCCCTAATGGCGATCCTACTATCGCACGCAACCCTAGCATGAAGGGCAAAGAGCCAGCTGGTGTCTCGAGGGGCGTGGGCAGCTTCAAAGACCGCGCTGTTCTTCCAACTGCGCCAGCTGTACAACAGATCCAAAGGAAACCCGTCGAGCATCCAATTGGAAGCCTTACACCGCTTTCTGGGCTTGGTTTGGAAGACGCAGGTATCGATGACACATTGAGCGGAGCTGAAATCACTCGCCATGATAGCAGAAGATACTCGAAGAATTCTCCTCTGGTTCAGCAGCCCACTCGACATGGGAGCCAGAGAGACAGCAGAGGTATCATGGCCGCCCGCATGGAAATGCAGCAGCAGCAGATTGACCAGAAGGGCCTTCCGCAAAGTAACACACAATTCCAGGATCACCCTTACGATTCGCCAGTTCCACCAGTAGCACGCAAGAGCGTTGGGTTTTCTGACGTTGACTCGGAGATTCACCCGCAAGACTCTCATCACTTCTCGCGCCACCAGGGCCATGAGCGCACATACGTCAAGCCGACCATGCTAGAAGAGTGGCGACAAGCACCGATAGCTACCCTTGTCGCCGAAGATCTGGATTTGAGTGCGCCTGCACGAACGCCAGGTGGTCCGAACAAGGCCTGGTGGGAAGAGAATCAGGCTGGCAGACGGCGCAGATCAAACACTTATGCCGCTGAGGCTACCTACGATGGCTATGCTGATGAGCCCACATCTCAGACGAGCTTCAACCCACCTCTGTACCTGAAGTGTGGACCGCTGTTGCGGTACACTGGTCTTCGAAAGGACCAGAGTCGTGCTGGCAAAGAACGAGAGATCTGGCGGGGTAGTGTCATGATTGTCACAACTGACTCGGAATCATCATACCAAAGCCCACCGGCGTTGCGTCTGTTCAAGCAGGCAATGGACATCCTGCCTCCACCTCCACAAGAGCTCGAAGGCGAAGAGCTGAACCCAGCATATGTTGATCCTGTCGAGGGGCAATTCAAGGTCTCAAGGACTGGCGAGATGATGTACGTGAAAGCAGTGGACGAAATAGCTGAGAACGAGGATCTGTCACGAGTCGAAGATGACACCGGCCTTTTCTCCTTCGTCCGCAACGGCAATGGTATGGGTGTTAGGTCGTCGCGCATCCACAAGAAAGATGGCGAGAAGCTCGGAAAAGTGCGTGAAATACCTGCCGTTCGCCTGCACGCAGAACGAGGGGTCACGTTCTGGCGATTTAATCTCGAGGTTGAGCTGGGCAGCACACAAGCTCGTGTGGCCTACCGCATCAACAATGGTCCCGCCGTTGGGTTCTGGGTGCCGGCCAAGGGCGAGACCATGAATATCATGTTCCACAGCTGCAACGGTTTCTCTTTGAGCGTGGACTCCAGGGAATTCTGTGGCCCGGACCCTATGTGGCGTGACGTTCTTAACTCACACCAAAGTCGACCTTTCCACGTCATGCTCGGTGGAGGTGACCAGATCTACAACGATGCTGCCATGAAACAGACGACCTTGTTCAGACAGTGGACCGAGAACAGGAATCCGCTGGACAAGCACCATACTCCGTTCTCTGAGGAGATGCAGAACGAACTGGAGCAGTTCTATCTAGACCGGTACTCGATGTGGTTCTCGCAAGGTTTGTTTGGTATGGCCAACTCCCAGATCCCAATGGTCAATATTTGGGACGACCATGATATCATTGACGTAAGTTGACTGTTGTCTAGTTCTCTCACTGTGCTAAATCATGCAGGGTTATGGATCTTATCCTCATCACTTTATGCAGACACCCGTCTTCACCGGCATTGGCGCAGTAGCATTTAAGTACTACATGCTCTTCCAGCACCAGTCGGTCCCGGCCGAGACAGAGCAGACGGAGCCCTCGTGGGTGCTTGGCAAGAGTCCTGGACCTTATATCAAAGAGCGGTCGCGAAGCGTCTTCATGCATCTCGGGAGGGAATTGGCCTTCCTTGGACTGGACTGTCGTACTGAACGACAACGTGACGAGATCTTGACAGAAGACTCGTACGATATAATTTTCGACCGGCTCGAAGACGAGATTATCAAAGGCCAAACCAAGCATCTGATCGTCCTTCTAGGCGTACCCATAGCCTATCCAAGACTGAACTTCCTTGAAAACATTCTCACCAGCAGAATGATGGATCCTATCAAGGCTATGGGCCGAGCCGGTCTGCTCGGCGGCTTTGTCAATAAGTTCGACGGTGGTGTCGAGATTCTCGACGATCTTGATGACCACTGGACGGCTAAGCATCATAAGGAGGAACGCAACTGGTTCATCAAGGAGCTGCAGCACATCGCAGAGACCAAGTCTGTCCGCGTCACCATACTCGGAGGCGATGTGCATCTTGGTGCTGTTGGTCAATTCTACTCCAACAAGAAGCTGAAGATCCCAAAGGACAAAGACGCGAGGTATATGCCTAACATTATCTCCTCTGCCATTGTCAATACACCGCCGCCAGACATGATGGCGGACATTCTCAACAAGCGCAACAAGGTACACCACCTTGATGCCAACACCGATGAGGACATGATTCCCATCTTCACACATGATGTAGACGGAACGAAGAGAAACAACAATCATCTCCTGCCTCATCGGAACTGGTGTAGCATTCGCCAGTACAAGCCCGGGTCGTCGCCACCAGGTACTCCTGAGCCCGAAGAAAGACCCCAGCCCGCTAGGAGACTGTCGGATACTTTCAATCCGCGCCAGATGGTCAGAAGATTTAGTAGTGACCAAGGGCGACGCCCGAGCGCGCGAGGACGCGGTCCACCCGTGTCGTACTACAACAATCCCGAGAATGCCACCGCCGATGAGCTCCAGACCAGTGTTCATAACCAGCCCCAGTCATCTTTCTCGCCAGACCGATCCGAGAGCGAGCGACCTACTCGATCTCGCCGCAACTCGTTGACTTCACTGTTCCGGCGTCGTGCTTCAGTCGATAGTGTGGACCGCCGCGACTCCACACAGAGTCTGCCGCCGAACCAAGCTCGTCATGATGCTTCTCTTGAGCGTCCATTCGAGTTCAAGCGCAGACCCAGTGTCTTGACAAAGAACGGATTGCAGCAGAACAAGAAGGGCGACTTCATCAACCTCGAGGGCGGTCTTGACATCTCTCTGAACATGGAAGTCTCACAGCACGACCCGGCTGGTATCACAATGCCTTATCGCATCCTGGTCCCTGCCCTCGACTACACAGCTCCCGCACCTGGTATGGTCGAGAAGCAACCACGCAAGGGCAGCTTCCTCGGGATTTTCGGTGGAGGCAGGCGGAAGAGAAGAACCATTGGCGACGACGGCTACTCGCAAAGTGGTAGCGAAAGCGGCAGCGGTAGCGATTTGGGAGCGATGTCTGAAGAAGAGGACGAGGAAGAGCGCGCACGTCAAAGGTACAAAGTTGGGCCCAGAATCTTGATTCCTGGCTTCGGATCCCGCAACAAGCGCACTGCTTCCACTTCTCAAGCTCCTCCCACAGACAATCGTCTGAGCTCAGGCTTTCATGCTAACACTACTATGGCACACCCCGCATACACAGACGGATCCCGTGACATAGTGGCAAATCGAAGGCAAAGAGAAGACGTGGATCCCACAGATCATGGCCGTAGAAGCTCAGCATGGGAATCCATTGGCGGCAGAAGACACAGTAGCGCTCCTCAGCCTCATCCTGACTCCCTTCCGGCACCTCAGACAGCAGCGCTACCTCCCATGCGATCCGGCTCACTACGGAAGACTCCCACGCACAACTCGTCACACAAGTCGCAGCTGCCTGACCCCCAGTCTCCTGAGGTACACCGACGTTCGATGGGTGGTATCCTGAACCAACACGGCAACGACAAATTCGAGCACGACGCACACGTCCTCGCTCACACCCCGTCCAAATCGAAGCGCGACTCCTACAAACGAGAGTCATATCCGCCCCATCCTGCCATCGTCGGCGCCGGACCCGACTCACCGTACAACTACCGCGGCGGCATGCAGGCTCGCGACGACACAGCAGGCGGCGACTACTTTAGTAGCGGCGGCCGCCCGCGTCCCATTAGTCAATCGCGCCCCGTGTCCAACGGCGTGTCTAGCGGTACGACGTCCAACGGCGCGTCCAACGGTTTTCACGCGCCTCCAGCGCCAGCTGCAGCGCCACAGCGAGCAGTCCCTGCGCCTGCGCCTGCACATGTGCCCGAGCGAGCCGTCTACGCTGAGCGCGCAGGCTACGACCGCACTTCGTACCCTGCGTACCCCAGTAGCAATGCCGGCGTGGGAGCACGACACCTCGGTAACGGACGCTACGAGGATGACGAGTATGATAGTCTTGATGACGAGGAGGGGAGTTATAGTGGGGAGGAGCAGATGAGCCAGGAGAGCTTTGTGCCGCCGAAGCCGAAGAAGAAGTGGCAGATTTGGCGGTAGGCTGTTCTGTGGAAGGTGTTGTTGTAATGGTTGGACGGAGCTGGATAGGAGCGCTGTCGAGGTTGGAGATTGTTCCTATGACTAATGATGTTATGACTTATGAGACGCGTGGGCTGGGAAGTCCTAGTATGTAATAGCGCAGCGGTGTATTCATTGCTACCTTTCATCCCTTAGCGTTCAGCATCGTATAGTGCATCTAGCTAATCCAGGTTTTCAAGAAAGGTAACCACTGTGCGGGGAGGAAGTCGTAGTCGTGTGAAGTCAGGAAGTTGCAATGATCCTGGGGGAAGAAAGCAGGTACGTGAGTGGGTACAAACACGGCGAGTACTAACAGCAGCACATGGCAAACCTTTCGCTCCATTTCGGACCTTCCGAAACTAGCTTTCTATTGCAGCGGAAAGAGGCAGAGTCCCGCGGGCCGTCCTTGGCAGCCATTCTGTCGAAAGGTGCGAACGACCCAGTAGCAGCCCCAGTCCTTCAACTTTCGTCGCGGAAAGCAGGCCCGCATGACGTGATGCTCTCTTTTCGGCTCACTCCCGTGAGTCTCGCCGCACTCGCAACTAATGCCAGGATTAATCGAGCTGCGCAAAGTGCACGTCTATATCTTAATTTTGACTCGCAACCGGTGCTGCTTGCTGCAGCTGTACCTGGTTATCTTCTGTGAGATTCTGAATATGTACAGTCGCGCTTTTGTTGGGTGTGACCTCGTAGAACATATCATAGGTACCATATGATCCCCGTGATTACTGTCGTTGAATCTCCTCAGCTGAGCTCGGCCGTACATAAGCCAGATGATGAATTTGAGCGTTATGCAGCTAAAGCTCCATACGTCATATAGTCAAGAACGTATATGCCGCTCACCCTTGGGCAGCGAAACCTGCAGGGCAGTTTCAGCGGGCTCATTACGCATCGCACTGGGTTCGGCTGTTGTGTTGTGTCGCAGTGCAATGATGTGTTTGTGGATTTTGGCCTCTCCCCAATCGCTGATCTTGAGCGTGCTATATTTGCTACTATCATGGAACTAAAGAATGTTGATAGGCTTTAGGTCGCCGTGGCAATATGACATATCGCTGTCTAGATTGCGCAAGTCCGTCAAGCTGTGTGATCGCCCACTTCGTTCGTGATGCTGACAGCTTAGGCTTAGGGTACGTAGCCAGCCTAGAGGTTCGCGAACTTCCCACCATTTACCCATCTGGAGACAACGTAGTATTTAGGACTATTATGCTCACCATGTTTGAACGCTGTGATCAATCGGACGATACGGTCTTGATTGAGCTCGTTCATCCTGGTAAGGGTGCTCACTTCCCGGTTCCAGTCTAGTGCGACATTCTCGCCGCTTTCCCTGTGTGCCTCTACTGCGATGACGGGAGCATCGTTATACTAGTGTGGTCAAAAATCTGTGACGGTAGCTTCGCAAGTCACGGAGTACTTACAGGGCGCAAATGATCCTTATAATGGGAGGGTGAACTTCGTATCGGCAGACGGTGCTATGTGCGCCGCTACTTGAAGAATCGCTCTTCGCACTGAAAGGCATGGCGCATTGACGAGATCCGCAATTCGGCTGCTTGGTGGATATGAGAGGGGCATGGAGCTCCCATTGCGCTACTTGAAATCTGTCGATGGAGGTCACTGACCATATCGGCTTCGTCTTTCTGCTTCGTTTCGGTCTTTCAAAGGGGCATTTTCGATCTTCCATGAGGACGAATGGATGGATGCCTCTTCTTATCCCCTTTCAAAGACAACACCTCAAAGTCTAGACATGAGTTGGTGATTCCATTGTCCCTGAAAAGGCTCATAGCTGTATGCAGAGGAACGATTTCAGCATAGATCGCGATCAGGAAGATCTTCCTTGCGTGCCGCTAGATGTAGCTCGCGAGCGCTTGGTCTTCCTCCGAGCTATTGCCTTGATCTATGCTTGATAGCTCCAGTACCCTGTTGATCTTCTTTTCTGAGCTAGGTGGAACTTGGTTGCTTGAGATTCCTGAGAAAACATCTTTGAACCGATTACGAGGAAAGAATCGATCGGGCTTCTTCTTGACCTTGCTTCAACCATGTAGGATTTGAGAAGAGTGTTTCTGAATATCTTTAAGGGTTCATAATCCGAGTACGTACGTACATGAGAGCTTGCTTCGGGACTCAATGCCTGTAGCGTAGGAACCGTCCGTGGGGGTATTGTAGCCATGGCGCGCGAGGGTCGAATATACCCTCGTCTCTGTAGTGGCGGTTCAGTGGGACATGGGGCTATCTTCAGGCTGATGTTGATAAGTAGGTAGACGTAGTGGTGTCCACACTGTAGTTCGCTTGATGCACAGGGACTGTGAGAGCCATCGCGTGAGCCATATTGACGTCTCGGCTTGTACGATTACCTCCAGAGATCGATAAACTGCCGAATCGACGCGCCCAAACAGAGCCTTTCCATGCGATGTCAAGAAGTGGGAGCCGTTTACTCAGGCTGAGACCCGTCTTAGAAGAGCTTCGTGCGGCTCTGCGCTCACTGGGTTACAACGGATTTGGAAGTAACGCTGTCTATAATATCCGAGTCGCGAATAAAGACGAAGGCAATCAAAATCTACTGGATTAACCAGAAGACTCACGATGTGGAGGAAGTGAAGAAATGGAAACGCAGCCTTGTGCGTTTGCCTAGCCAATCGCGGGATCTGCAAGTAAGCAACGTGAGGCTGTCACTTCGCCAAAAGCCGAGCCCTAACCAACTTTATGACTCGATCGTACGACATAGCAATCTTCACTCGTTTTAAACGGTGATGACAGGTACCGATGTCGTGTCTGCCACCTAATTCAACATCTCTGAAACTGGCCGAGTCCGTGATCACGTTGATGGCGGTCATTGTCATTCTTCACACTCGATTCTTCAAGCTGTCTTGTCTTGTTAATTCATATGCAATCTCGACACCAGATCGATGATTGCAGAACTTGACACACTCATCAACATCTAGGTTGTAAGCGACAATGGCCAATCGAGTAGCGAGAGTCTTAGTGCTGGATAGCTTAGTTGTTACGGGTCATCGCTTCCAGGCTCTTCCCAGATGGATGCGCTTACCTCAGATTTCTTTGAACATTGCAGCATCCATCTCTGTAATCGTCAACTAGCTCTTACAGCAATCGCGCCTTATCGCAAGTGCTCACTGCTCGCCTTCCGGTCTCGGCCATCGTGATGCGGACATAAGAAGGCGGAAGCACGTCACCGTTTAATGGTCGTGGCTGCCCCCACATCGAACCCCACTAACGCCCTGCGACTACGATTAAACATACACAGGGCGTGGCATCTCAATTGCGACTCTGTCATCTTGCGCGCCAACTAGATCAACAGATCGATAGATAAGTATAGACCTCATCTCAATGGTCAACATGGGAGGAGGACCAGAAGCACCGTCAAAGAGAGAGAAGGAGCTCGTGCTGGCCGTGTTGCCATGGCCGAAGGAGCAATGTCAAGCCGGCATCGATGCACTGCGAAAGGAGTTCGACCACCTTGAAGTGCAGCACTACTATTCGCACTTCGAGAACGGCAAAATCACCGTCGACGACATCCCCAAGGACCTTCCCGCAAAAGCATCATACATTGCAACGCTCTTCTGGCTACCTAAGGACGCGGATGAGATTCCGAAGACCAAGTTGATCCAGTTCTTCTCAGCCGGGACGAATCATGTGGCAAAGCATCCTATCTACACCGACTCGAAAATCCCGCTGTGCAGTGCGAATGGTGTGCATGGGCCGCAGATTGCAGAATGGGTCGTTATGATGGATCTTGTGCACAGTCACAACTATACCAAGTTGTATGATCTGCAGAAGGAGAGAACGTGGAACCAGAGAGAGGGAATGAACGTTAGCGATCGGGTAGGCAAGAGGGTGGGTATTTTGGGGTACGGAAGCATTGGGCGGCAGGGTATGTACAAGAAGACGATGTTCCAAGCACCTCGGCCATCTAGTAAACACTAGCTGACATGCTACAGTCGCTCGAGTCGCCAAAGCCCTGGGTCAGGATGTCATTGCATACACAGCAAGCCCACGCAAGACACCGGAAAGCAAGAAGGACGACGGTTACATCGTCCCCAACACCGGCGACCCCAACGGCAGCATCCCCAGCGCATGGTACAGCGGAACCTCCAAGGAAGACCTGCACAACTTCTTAAAGCAGGAGATCGACCTACTCGTGGTCGGTGTGCCATTGACCAAGTACACCACGCACCTCCTCTCCACCGACGAGTTCGAGCTCCTGCACAAGAGCAATCCGCGTGGCACCTATATCGCCAATATTGCACGTGGTCAGATCATCGATCAGAAGGCGCTGATCACGGCGCTGGAGAAGAAGCAGATCCGGGGCGCTGCACTAGACGTGACTGACCCAGAGCCATTACCCAAAGACGACCCCCTCTGGGACGCACCTAATGTCCTTATCACGCCGCATGTCAGTGGTTCTAGTGATGCGTATGCGGAGCGGGCTTTCCAGGTCCTTGCCGAGAACATCCGGCGGGAAAGGAATGGAGGCAAGTTGGTCAACGAGGTCAACCGCGACAGAGGCTATTAGCGTGTAGAGAGCCATCAAAGAATGATGTATAGTTCGTGCGTTGAGAGTATATCCCTGTCTATAGCTCATCTTTGTATACTTCCTCGCTACCCTCCTGGTATTCCTCCTCTTCTTCTGGCACAGGATCCGCAGTAGGCTGTTCCTGCTTGCCAGCACCCATGCCCTTCCCAGCGCCCTTCTCTGCTTTCTCTTTCTTTGTGGCCTTGTCTTCTCCCCCGTCTTTGCTACCCTCTTTGCCCTTGGGCGTTTCCTCATCTGCATCCTCAGCCTCAATGATGCCTCTGAACTCTCTGCCTCTTGGTGTGTCGACAAGATCAAGCTTCCAGCCCTTCTTGCCAGCCAGCTTGCGCAGATTGCCTTTCAGCTTTTCCACATCCTTTGGATCAGGAATGTTGAGCTTCTTCATCTCTTCTTTCGACATCTGCGAGCCGTCGCTGGCTGCTACAGTGCCGACATACGTCTCCTTGCCACCGCCAACAACAACGCTCTTCTCGATGACCTTGCCTTCGCTGCCGACGAGGGATTGTGCGCCGACCTCAATGTCGCCGATGATGGGCCCGCGCTTCGTTGAGCCTTCGAGGCCGTCGGCGATGTCGCGCAGCGGGTTCGTGTTCGCGTTGTCCTCCGACTCGGTGAGGGCCAGGAGGCGCTCCGTTTCGCGGACCTTGGCTTCGAGCGCAGCGGCTTCCCACTCCTCAGCGTCTGTAGCGGGAATGACAGGTTGGCAAGTGATAGGGTGCGCGAGGTTCTTCTGCGGTGGCAGAAACGCGACATCGTGGCAGAGGCGCGGTGTATCGATGACCATCAGGTAGGCGCAGGTGCTGGTTTCCTTGATCATGGCGATTCTATCGGCGGACTGTGGGTTGCAGTGGAACTAGGCTAACGTCAGTGATGTGAGCAGGGTATGTTCAGGCGCAACGTACCTGTACGTCAATCTTGCGGGGCTTGCCCGTCAGATCGCACTCGGTGCCGTCAGTGAGACGCTGCACCATGTATCTGCTGGAGCCTTTCGACTCCAAACGCGGAATCTCCAGGGTCTTCTCCTCCTCATCAGGCGTGTTGCCTTCATCGTCAAGGGACTCTTTGCTACCTGCCTCGGTGCCCAAGGTCTTGCGTGTCGCGTCCTTTTGATTCTTCTCGTCTTTGTTGGAGAAGCGACCGAGTACAAAGCTGTGGACACTCGTGTCCTCCACAGGCGGGTAGATTGGAACGCCGCGACTTGGAGGCAGCTGGTGGAACTGCTTGACTTCATTCTTGTAGCAGAAGCTGTAGCTCCACCACCCACTAAGATAGTAGATACAGCTACCACGCATGCCCTCAAGAAGCTCCCATCCGCGATCTGTTGCGCGCACCAGCTCCTTCTCCTCCTCGGCCTTTGCCTCCTCGGCGCTCGTGGTATTGTTCTGGGGCACGTCGTCTAGTATTATGGGGATGCTGCACAGATATCGCTGGCCTTGCAGAACCACCGCCTCGTATGTGACCGGTAGCGCCTCGTCAGCGGCCGGCGCGCCTGCGGAGGGTTGCGCGTGCTTGGACAGCTCTTGTGTTTGCTGCGAGCTGGGTGTGCCGGCTATGGCGCTGGTGGGCGGCGTGGGTATTTGCTGATTGAGCAGAGCGGTCGCGTCATCTTCTGGTATAAACGTGTCCGGCCATGCGACTTCGTACTGGTAGTTGTAAGCTCATGTGCATGTGTTAGCTTGGGTCGCATGCCGTCATACCTGTGGAAATGCAAGCAGATCGTCGAAGACGCTGAACGCATGCTGGTGAGCAAGCGCTAGGCGCAGGACCGCCGGCAGCGCCCAGAAGTTTCTCATCCTGATCTCGCACAGGTGCAGACCTGAGTGTGGAAACAGACCGGAGTTCGAGTTGGGTTGGAGACAGATGTCACTTCCGCGGCGCTAGGCTCAGATTGGTGGACCACGGTATCGCTGCATCTCGACCATGGTACAGGAAGCAGTGCGATATTGGTGCGCTTTTGATTTGAACTATGGACTTTTCGCTCTACAGTCACTTGTATTCCTGGACTCTGTGCCCATGCGACCCCAATCTCCGTCTCATCTGTACATTGCGACGCCAACGGATGCCAGATAACAAACAACAAGTCTCTACACAGATCATGATCCCGCCAACGCCCGCTAATAATGTTAATGGATATCATGTGAAGATACAGAAAAGGAAATAGAATAATGAGGCACTGCGCGGTGTACCGGGTTTACAAGGCCCTTGACACCTCGCAGTGGCCTACTGCCTGAGGACCTGGAAGCTCGTGTTGGCAGGTCGTGGATCTTTGCCAGATCCCAGATTGAACTCGCAGCGGAACTTCAAGCACTCGGTGCCTCGTGAGTCCTGATATACCTGGATGATGTCGCCAGTGTAAAGATGTCCAAACAAAGCCCGTCCCCTCTCGTCTTTCTGCTTCAGATGCTTGCCGTTGATCGAGATGCCATGCGTTGCGCATGTCCAAATACCAACATTGAGCTGCTCAAGACTCGTCCAATCCTTGTTCTTTTGGGACAACTCCTGGACCGTCTCAGCAGTGTCACCACCAGAGGAGTACCAGAAGATGATGAACGCAGTCTTTGGGATCCGAGTGTCGCGGCTCTGATCGTATACAATCGTGTTGTTCGCCAGTCGCCCCCAAGAAGTCTTGCTCTTGTCAATGTTGAGCACAAGGTTTGGCACGAACGAGTCAGGCGTAGCTACCAGCTTGCCCAGCCTTCTTGGAGGAGGTCGAATATCAAGTTCAGCCGGCACAGAAGGGACTTCTGCAGACGGCGACGGTTCCTGTCCTTCACCTGTCTGCGATCCGCTTGCAACACTACTGCTGGCTACCGATCCTCGTGTTGTGTCCTGGTAAGCAGAAGCGCCATCTGTTGCTTCCTTCTGAGCGCCCACAAAGTCGAAGCCACTGACTCTCGACGCGTATTCCAAGTTGTGAGTGTTTGGATCGAGCGGGTCGTAGTAGTAGGAGGCCGTCACTGGAAGGCTTATTTGACGGCTCGACGCAGCTGGCCGAGCTTTTGGTGTCGGCTCGCTGATCTGACTCGCAAATTTGCCGGACTGATCCAACGAGTTGTGCGGAAGTACGTCAGGGGTGCGAGGCGTGGCTGGTTCGTCGGGATCATAGATTCCGGATCCAGGCGATGCTGGAGAGGTCATGTTCATCTCGCGCACAAGAGACTCAGTGCCCAACAGGCTAGGAGAGGAAAAACCTCTATTAAGATGAGGCGGAGCACTGAACGGGATCTCGCGCTCGGCTCCTCCAACAGTGTGGCTGAAGATGGGTGCGCTGTCGCTGTAGTTAGAGTCGGTGACATTGGGCTCTGAAAGTGCCTCGTGTGCATGCTCATGCAGGATGCCAGAGCTTTGCAGAGCGGACTGTCCGATCTCACCGAAGAGTCGCGGGCGCCGGGGTGTGGGCATCACCTTGAAGCTCTCATGCCCATCGATGACGTGTTCAGATAGAAAGGAAGCTTCGCCGCTAGACTCCTCGTCGTTATCGCGCGCCTGATTGCGAGGATATAGAGGGTCTGCGCGGATTCGCTTTGTTTGTCTGCTTTCTCCGACCAGAGCAATCAGTTCGTCGTCAACATCTGCTTCGTCGTCCGATTCTGGGATCTCGTCCTCCTCGACCTCGCCTCCAATGCTCAATTGCGACAGCTGTTGTTCCGCTTCCTCCTCTTCCTCTTCAACGATCGACTGCAGTGCTGGATCTGATGGAATTGCGGCACCTTCCTTGAGCCATGGATGAGTGAGACAGGTACGAGCGTCGGGCCTTTCGGAAGGGTCGATCCGGAGCATCAGCATCAAAAGATCAATGCAAGAAGGAGAAACTCCTACTCGCTTCAGTGGTTCAGTGCTCAATTCAGTGGTGGTGATGTTGTTGTACATGGCCTGGCCGGTGGCATCGGCAATGCCCTTGAAGGGAGGCTCGCCGCATAGTGCGTACCACAAGACTCCGCCGAATGACCAAATGTCCACTGAAGAGCTATATTGATGGTACTGCTTGGCCCCACGTCGTCGCTTGGTGCCTTTGGACTCTCCATAGTCCGGGAAGACCTCGGGTGCGCAGTACAGCAATGTGCCGCAAAATGTCTTGAGAAATGTCTCTTCGTGTTTGACCACTTTTGAGAGGCCGAAGTCGGATAGTTTGACCCTGAGCGGGTCTACATCAGCTATGAGGATGTTGTCTGGTTTGATATCGCGGTGCGTGATTTGCGAGCGATGCAGGTAGGTGAGCGCGCTCAAGACCTGTTGAGCAATGATTCGTACGAGCGTTTCGCTCATGGGTCCGTTCAGGTTCAGGTAGGCCTGTAGATCGCCATGACGAACATATTCCATGATGATGTAGAGATAATCACCTTGATCGTGATACTCGACGAACTCGACAATGTTAGGATGTCGCAGGCCTTGCATAATCCTCATCTCGTTGTCGATCTTCTTGTCAAGTTGTCCGTTCTTCATAAAGCGGCGTTTTTCCAGCTCTTTAGCCGCAAGAAGCTTGCCTTCCATCTTGGTGGCAAGTTGGTGCACGGTCGCAAAGGCTCCCTTGCCAATGATACCTGGTGGGGATGAGTCGCATGTCTCATTGAGCAAATTTTGCCACGTACCGACGATGTTGTAGTTGGAACCACCGTCCCACTTCATGGTTGGGCCACCGTAGTTCTTACCAATGCGCTGGACCGCTTGCTATCGTCAGCATCAAACCTTCGCCCGAACAGACGCTCACTGACCTTTGTGCTTGTCATCACCTTTCGCGCAGTCGGCGATGAACTCTCGAAGGTTTGCCCGGAAACGGTCAATGTGCGATACTCTTGAAGGAACGCGGACAACGAATTTAATCATGTCGGCGTCGTTGGAGCTTTGTATACAGATTATGGACCCAGAGCCGCACATACGTGTCCTACTGAAACGCTTATCCTTATGCTTCAGTAGCTGATCGTCAACGATCGTGCCGTTAGTGGAGAGGTCTTCTATCATTAGTATACCATCCAGATTGAGATAGATGCGGAAATGCTGGTTGCTGATACGCTTGCCAGAGTCCTGGCCAAATACAATGTCGGCACTGTTTGGGTTTCGCCCAAAGATGAAGCCAAGATCCTTGAAGCGCAGGGTATGCGCAGAAGACATACGCAACGCCAGATCAGCGCCTGCTCGCGAGCTCTGACCAACCCGCTCCCCATTGCCATTTATGATGATGGTCTCTTGTTCCTCGATGTCCGTCAGAGACGCGTTCATCGAATCAGGGTCGAGAGAGTTGCGAAAGAGGACATGTTCAGGACGGGTCTCTGCAGTGTTCTCGACGATCTTCATGGCCGCAGGCGTTGCGGGATGTAGAATCACAAGGACATCAGCGATGTCGCCATCATTGAGCCCAGAGTTATTCCTTCCCAAACGACGCGGATCGAGGACTTGCTGAGTGGATGGCTGTGTCTGTGACATAACGTAGAACGGTAGCGCGATGGCGGAACAGCGATAGAACGGGTCGAGTCTCGTGCGAAAAGGCTCGGAGGGCGGTTGCGGAAGACGGTGGTCGTGGTAGCGGTTGACGGTGGGAGGAACGTCAAGGTGCCGATGGCGTTGCGCAAATGAATTGAGTGGGCGGGCGTTAGACGGGAGTGAAAGCTGCAACAGTCCGTCTCCGTATGTGCCGGCGCCCTGGTCGTCTGTAGAAACTCTGACCGGTGACGTTCACGTGGTAGTTTCGTTGCTACGGGGGCATAACAGCACCACGCGCTTGCGAAGTCGCGCTGAGCCCGTAACTCCAAGCTCTGCTATGCACTGCGGTATCTGGCTGAGTGGATCGACCGTCCCAACTACAGCAACACCCTGACCCAAAGACTTTACTGTCTAGCAATGACGTATCGGCCGGCACTGCGTGTATATATGCTTTCGCAGCGACCCCGACTGTGCAAGATTGTCTGGTCACGGGTAAGGCAGCAAAGTAGGGTGGATGCGCGAGGCTTTATAGGCAGGCAGAGGTCGGAAAACAGCGTAAATGTAGCGATGCCTTTGACTGGGCGAGTGTCGCGAGGCAGACGTTTGCCTGGTCTGGAGGAACGTGTGGGGGTGTAGAACGCGGAGTGTCGCCCTGGAAACGAGGATGTCGCAGGAGCTTCAATGGGCGGCGGGAACGATCTCAGTGCAGCTTTCCAGCTCCTGAAGCTGCAATTGACGCAAGAGCAATGACGTACGATGTGAAAGAGAGCAAGAAGATCACTGCGGCCGCCGTGAGAAGTGAAGGGAAGCAGCCCTCGATTGTTCAGAGCTGTGAGACATCCACAGCAACGCGAAGCTGATTGGTCAGCCTTGAAACTTTATTCCGAGCACAGATCACAGCAGGCAACACTCCTTGCCACGCAATCACGTTTTTGGCTGACTCGACGCGTCGAACCGCTAAACGAACGCGTCAAATTAATTGGGATGTTTCATACGTCACCGACAGACAGCGGGACCCACCAATTGAAACGGAACGACTCCACGCATAATTCATAAGGTTATCCTCGCAGTGTAGAGAAGTCAGATTTGAACTTGCATCTATGTGGTCACGCGGGTGACCAGCAATACGGCAAACAGGGTTCCTGTCAGCTCTGTCCTGGCGCTCAGGAGGCTGTCTCAGATCGACTCGTTCAGGCGGAAAATGAGCGAGGACTTAGGTATCACATTGAACATTTGGTGTCTACCTAGAGCCTCCTAAGGTTCTGCTGCAGTAACAACCCTGGCCTGCAAATCTTGATAAGAAGGAAATACGGAAGAGGAATTAGATATAGACGCACGAGATAAGCGCGCTCAATCAAAGATGTAGATGTGGTGGCATTGATGGAAAGGGCCCGACTGCATGATGCGGCTACATGGGTTTCATAAGGACTGTCAACGATGATAAGATGAATGAGTCCGTTGCTCTCGCGGTGGGAACGGCGCAGGAGCGGAAGGCACACACAATCACGGGACGATGCTAGACCCTTGACGCTCACCCACCCACTTCAGACATTTCCGGCTCCCCCACGATGTATCCAGACACACAACATTTCTGCTTGAAACAGCACTTACACAGCGTGACGGCATTCGAAAATAGTTACAACTCACGAGGCAAGGACACCGCGCCTGATGCTTAATACCCGTATGTAGAGCACTTGGCTTTCCTCCCGCCTCAGTCGAAGAGCTACATACGGTTTATGCAACGCGGCGGGAGCAGGCATCCCATCTTTACAAGCACTACGACAAAGAACACTCTAGTCACAGCATCTGTCACAATTGCAGCAGATCTAACAAACGTCTACTGTACATAACTCTTAAGTATAACGTGTTTCACTATTCAGCGCCGCACCCTACTAAGCGCCGCACTTTTAAAGGCATAATGCTTACACAGCGCTGTATCTTAACACTATATAATTAAGTTATAGCTAAGATAACACAATAATATTATTTAGAAGCTTTACAATCCTCTTGTTGAAGTCGTACCTGGACGAAGTCTGATATTGTACTAGTTCGGGTTAACGTGTTTCACAAGCGAGCGCCGCACCTAACCAAGCGCCGCACTTTTAACAGCAGAACGCCTGCGCAGTGCTATACTACAACACAATACTAATAAATAATTACTTATAGGCCTAGATAGTATTATTTAGAAGCTTTACTATTATCTACGTCCTCTATTTCTACCTTACAGGTGCAGGAGTTATATCTAATTTTACTATAATAACTGCAGCGTTACCCTGCGCACACCCTCTTTATAGGTGTCTTACCCTTACTATAACCCCTAGCCTCCTTTTTAGTAATTAAGTTAGCTACCTCTCTAATTATAAGAGTCTCCTCTGTGTATATATAGTATTACTTACAGGTCTTGCGCTTAGTAGACACTTCTACAGTATCTTAAAGGCAGCCTACTTCCTCCTACAGCAATACTATATTATATACTATCTGCTAAGCACTCTTACTTAACTATTTAACCTGCTTATCTAATAAGCTTACTAGAGACCCTTAATAGATTTAAATTTGCTTTTAAATTAGAGTTAACTGCTCCTCTACTTTATAAGTGTTGTGTAGTGTCTTTAGCTCCTAGGCAACATTACTAGGTTTTAGTAGTGTTAGCGTGTGCAGACGTATATTAAGCTTTAATAATATAACCTCTAGGTTATATAGGACTAGCTTAGCACCTCTAAAGCCTGTGTAAACATTCTCTACTATAAATACCTTCTTAAATATTACTTTAAAGGCTAGTAGGAAGGTTTCCTTGTTAATATAGTAGATATAACTGCGTACTAAGGCTAAGATCTTATTACTATACGTGCGCTTTAGCAGCAAGAAGTAGGCAATATTAAGTAGCTGTAACAAGTGCAACAAGTATACTAGTATATAGAGAGTAATTATCTTCTTCTCTTTATAGTAATCCTAGAATTCTGCTAAGCAGTAGCTCTTATAGCTATTAATAATAAGTAGCTAGTACACCCTAACTAGCTTTATATATAAGTTAAAGTATTTAAGCTAGGCAAGCGCTAGATTATTGTTAGTCTAGCTAGTAGGGCTTACTTATATAACCTAGTTGCGTAGCAGGTCCTTAGTAAACTAGTTAGAGATTAGAACCTTACTAGTAAGGATAAGGAATAGTAAGATTACCTTCCCTATTACCCTAACACCTTATACTAGGGTAACCTACTTATAATTACTAGGCTAGAGTTTCTTCTACTTCTTAGGCTTCTCTAAGCCTGTTACTACTAGTTATAATAAGATCTTACCTATTAGGAAGCTAGACTTATTAAAGTTATATATATCCTTGTTTGCAATACTGTACTTTGCCTTTATAGACTAAATAAGTGTAAACTAGGGCTAGATAACTGCTAGGTCCTTGCAGGCAGCTTACTAGCAATTATATAGGTAGGTCTATTACTTCTGCAGATCTAGTATGCGTGTTATAAAGTTGTTAACCTAGTTCTTACTAACAGGCTTTGCGCTACGCTCTCTTAGGAGTTTATCTGCTATTTCTTATATATCTACCTTTAAGGAGGGTAGTCTATAATTAGACTCCTTAAGTATACGTAGTATAACTGCCTCCTCTTCTAGCTTTATAAGGCGCTTCCTATTTAGCTTGTAGTTGTGTTAAGAGCGTGTTCTGTTGCGTTAGCGTTAGATTATTTATTTAGGCACTTTATAGACTTTCTTAGCGTGTTAGATACTTTAAATTTAGTTCCTTAAGATATTAGATATAGCAAGCTATATATTAGCTTTAGTATAGAGTGCAGGCGCTTGTTATAGTTAAGACATTACGCGTTATTATTGTGCTAGCGTTCTGGCAGCAAGAGTGCGGCGCTTAGTTAGGTGCGGCGCTTGCTTGTGAAACACGTTAACTAATATTACCTCTCAGTAAATTTAGAGTAAAAGACACGCTGTAGCAGTATATACTGTGCTTTAATTAACGCTATAGGCCTAACACGCTAGACAACACTCTTAACGCGACTGTAAACTAAACTTAAAGTGCCTAATAAAGCTAGAAGAGGAGGTAATTGTTAGATATAACGTGTTTCACCATCGAGCGCCGCACCCCACCGAGCGCCGCACTTTTGAAGGCACAACGCCTGCGCAACAACAACGCGTAATGTCTTAACTACAACAACCCCCCAGACCCTATACTAAAGCTAACGTGCAGCTTGCAATATATAATATCTTAAGATACTAAATTAAAAGTATCTAACGCACTAAGAAAGTCTATAAAGCGCCTAAACAAACGCTCTAACAGCAACGCGACAGAACCTGCTCTTAACGCGACTGCAAGCTAAATTAAAAGCGCCTTACAAAGCTAGAAGAGGAGGCAGTTATACTACGTATACTTAAGGAGTCTAATTGTAGACTACCCTCCTTAAAGGCAGATGTACAAGATATAGCAGATAAACTGCTTAGAGAGCACAGGGGTGACGCTGTTAGCAAGAACTAGGTTAACAGGTTTATCTAGCATACACCTAAGGTGCAAACGCAATAGACCTGTCTGTATAATTACCAGCAAGCTGCCTGTAAGGACCTAGCAGTTATCCAGCCCTAGTTCACGCTTGTTCAGTTAACAAAGGCAAAGTATAGTATTATAAACAAGGACATATACAACTTTAACAAGTCTAGCTTCCTAATAGGCAAGATCTTGTTACAGCTAGTAGTAACAGGCTTAGAAAAGCCTAAGAAGTAGAAGAAACTCTAACCTAGTAATTATAAGTAAGTTACCCTAGTACAAGGCGTCAGTTTAACAGGGAAGGTTATCCTACTGTTCCTTATCCTTACTAGCAAGGTTCTAATCTCTAACTAGTTTACTAAGGACCTACCACGTAACTAGGTTATATAAGTAAGCCCTACTAGCTAGACTAACAACAATCTAGCGCTTGCCTAGCTTAAACACTTTAACATACATGCAAAGCCTGTTAGGGTCTACTAGCTACTTATTATTAACAGCTACAAGAGCCACTGCTTAGTAGAATTCTAGGATCACTGCAAAGAGAAGAAGATAATCACTCTCTATATACTAGCACACTTGTCGCACTTATTGCAGCTACTTAACGTTGCCTACTTCTTGCTACTAAAGCGCCTGTATAGCAACAAGGTTTTAGCCTTAGCACGCAATCGCATCTACTATATTAACAAGGAAACCTTCCTACTAGCCTTTAAAGCAACATTTAAGAAGGTGTTTACAGCAGAGAACGTTTATACAGGCTTTAGAGGTGCTAGGCTAGTCCTATACAACCTAGAGGTTGTGTTATTAAAGCTTAATATGCGCCTGCGCACGCTAACTCTACTACAACCCAGCAACGTCGCCTAGGAGCTAAAGACACCACGCAATACTTATAAAGTAGAGGAGCAGTTAACTCTAATTTAAAAGCAGATTCAAATCTATTAAGGGTCTCCAGCAAGTTTGTTAGATAAACAGGTTAGACAGTTAAGTAAGGGTGCTTAGTAGATAGCGCATAATATAGTATTACTACAGGAGGAACAGGCACGCATGCAAACTACTATTAAGGAGCTTACAAAGCGCAAGATTTATAAGCAACATTATATACGCGCAGAGGAGACCCTTATAGTTAGTAAGGTAGCTAACTTAGTTACTAAAAAGGAGGGTTAGGGTTATAGTAAGGGCAAGACGCCTGTAAAGAGGGTGCGTACAGGACAACGCTGCAGGCGTTGTAGGGAAATTAGACACAACTCCTGCACCTACAAGGTAGAAATAGAGGACGCAGAGGATAGCAAAGCTTCTAAATAATATTATTGTGTTATTGTAGCTATAACTTAATTACGTGGTGTTAAGAAACAGCGCTGCGCAGGCGTTGTGCCTTTGAAAGTGCGGCGCTCAGTAGGGTGCGGCGCTTGATGGTGAAACACGTTATACTTAAGTAAGATCTATAAGAGATATCCTTATTAAAGCTTCTTATATAACGTGTTTCACCAGCGAGTCGGCCACCCTAGCGAGTTGGCCACCTAACACTAGCAACCTGCTGTCGCAACAATAACGTGTAATGTCTTAACACTATAACCTGTAAAATATATAACGTGGTTCACAAGCGAGCGGGCCACCCAAGCGAGCGGGCCACTCAACACCAGCAACACGCCTTCGCAGCGACGTTGCGCAACACCACGCAAACAAATTACAGGTTAGACAGAGTAATAATATTATTTAGAAGATTTGCTATTATCTGCGTCCTCTATTTCTACCTTACAAGTGCAGGAATTGTGTCTAATCTCCCTATAACGCCTGCAGCGTCGCCTAACGCGCACCCTCTTCGCAGGCGTCTTGCCTGCACTACAACCCTTACCCTCCTTTTTAGCAATTAAGTCAACTACCTTACTAACTGTAAGCGTCTCCTCTGCGCGTATATAATGTTGCTTACGAGTCTTGCACTTTGTAAGCTCCTTAATAGCAGTTTGCATGCGTGCCTGTTCCTCCTGCAGCAACACTATATTATGCGCTATCTGCTGAGCACCCTTACTCAACTGTCTGACCTGTTCATCTAACGAACTTGCTGGAGACCCTCGATGGATTTGAATCTGCTTTTAAATCAGAGTTAACTGCTCCTCCACTTCGTAAGCGTTGCGTAGTGTCTTTGGCTCCTAGGCAACGTCGCTAGGTTTTAGTGGCGTTAGTGTGCGCAGGCGCACATTAAGCTTTAATAACACCACCTCTAGGTTGTGCAGGACTAGCCCAGCACCTCTAAAGCCTGCACAAACGTTCTCTGCTGTAAACGCCTTCTTAAAAGCTGCTTTAAAGGCTGGTAGGAAGGTTTCCTTGTTAATATGGTAGATGCGACTGTGTGCTAAGGCCGAGATCTTGTCGCTATACGTGCGCTTTAGCGGCGAGAAGCAGGCAATGTCAAGTAGCTGCAACAAGTGCGACAAGTGTGCTGGCATATAGAGAGTGATTATCTTCTTCTCTTTGCAGCGATTCTAGAAATCTACTAAGCAATAGCTCTCGTGGCTGTTAATAATAAGCAACTGGTATACCCCAACAGGCTTCGCATACGTGTTGAAGTGTTTAAGCTAGGCAAGCGCTAGATTGTTGTTAGTCCAGCTAGTAGGACTAACATCAATAACCTAGTCCTGTGGGAGGTCTCTAGTAAACTAGTTAGAGATAAGAACCTTGCCTGCAAGGATAAGGAACGGTAGGATAACCTTCCCTGTCAACCCAACGCCTTGTACTAGGGTAACCCACTCGCGATCGCTAGGCTGGAGTTTCTTCCGCTTCCTAGGCTTCTCTAAGCCTGTTACTACTAGCTGCGACGAGATCTTGCCTATCAGGAAGCCAGACTTGTCAAAGTTGTACATGTCCTTGTCTATAATACCGTACTTTGCCTTTATTAACTAAACAAGCGTGAACCAGGGCTGGATAACTGCTGGGTCCTTGCAGGCAGCTCGCTGGCGATCGTACTGGCGGGTCTATCGCTTTTGCAGCTCAGGTGTGCGTTTTATGAAGTTGTCAACCTAGTTCTTGCCAACAGGCTTCGCGTTGCGTGCGCGGAGCAGTCTATTAGCCATATCTTGTACAAGAAGCTTTGATGGGGATATCCCTCGTAGATCTTGCTTAAGTATACGTTCAACAATTGCCTCCTCTTCCAGCTTTGTCAGGCGCTTTGAGTTCGGTTCGCAGTCGCGTCAAGAGCGTCGTCCGGCGCGTTGGGCCTGTAGCGTTGATCGAGGCACAGTATATACTGCTGCAGCGCGTCTTTTGCTCTGAATTTGCTGAGAGGTAATGTCAGTTATAGCAAGATATATATTGCTTTCAGTAGACGTGTTCTGCAGTTGGCGTTGTTGAGACATCACGTTGCGTTGTCGCGAAGGCGTGTTGCCGGTGTTGAGTGGCCCGCTCGCTTGGGTGGCCCGCTCGCTTGTGAACCACGTTATACTAAAAGTAATATATTCCTTACTATTACTAATATTACCTCTAAGTAAATTTAGAGTAAAAGGCGCGCTGTAGTAGTATATACTGTGCCTTAATTAATGCTATAAGACTGACGCGCTGGACGCTGCCCTTAACGCAACTGTAAGCTGAATATAAAGTGCCTTACAAAGCTAGAAGAGGAGGTGATTATAGTATGTGTACTTAAGAAGTCTGCCTGTAGACTACCCCCCTTAAAGGCAGATGTGTGAGATATAGTAGATAAACTGCTAAGAGAGCGTAGTAGTAATGCTGCTAGTAAGAACTAGGTTAATAGGTTTATCTAGCGTACACCTAAGCTGTAAACGCAATAGACCTGTCTGTACAATTGCTAGTAAGCTGCCTGTGAGGACCTAGCAGTTATCTAGCCCTAGTTCACGCTTGTTTAGTTAATAAAGGCAAAGTATAGTATTATAGACAAAGACATATATAACTTTAACAAGTCTGGCTTCCTAATAGGTAAAATCTTATTGCAGCTAGTAGTAATAGGCTTAGAGAAGCCTAGAAAGTAGAAGAAACTCTAACCTAGTAATTATAAGTAGGTTACTCTAGTATAAGGCGTTAGTTTAACAGGGAAGGTTATCCTACTGTTCCTTATCCTTACTAGCAAGGTTTTAATCTCTAACTAGTTTACTAAGGACCTGCTACACAACTAGGTTATATAAGTAAGCCCTATAGGCTAGACTAATAATAATCTAGCGCTTGCCTAGCTTAAACACTTTAACTTGCATACAAAGCTAGTTAGGGTGTACTAGCTACTTATTATTAATAGCTATAAGAGCTACTGCTTCGCAGAATTCTAGGATTACTGTAAAGAGAAGAAGATAATTACTCTCTATATACTAGCATACTTGTTATACTTGTTATAGCTACTTAACGTTACCTGCTTCTTGCTGCTAAAGCGCATGTATAGTAACAAGATCTTAGCCTTAGTACGTAGTTATATTTACTATATTAATAAGGAAACCTTCCTACTAGCCTTTAAAGCAGCTTTTAAGAAGGTGTTTATAGCAGAGAATGTTTGCGCAGGCTTTAGAGGTGCTAGGCTAGTCCTACACAACTTAGAGGTTATGTTATTAAAGCTTAATATGTGTCTGCGCACGCTAACACTACTAAAACCTAGTAATGTTGCCTAGGAGCTAAAGACACTATACAACGCTTATAAAATAGAGGAGCAGTTAACTCTAATTTAAAAGTGTATTTAAAACTATTAAGGGTCTCTAGTAAGTTTGTTAGATAAATAAGTTAAATAGTTAAGTAAGGGTGCTTAGTAGATAGCGCATAATATAGTGTTGCTGCAGGAGGAAGTAGGCTGCCTTTAAGATGCTGTAGAAGCGTCTACTAAGTGCAAGACCTATAAGTAATATTATATATACACAGAGGAGACCCTTATAGTTAGTAAAGTAGCTAACTTAGTTACTAAAAAGGAGGGTTAGGGTTATAGTAAGGGTAAGACGCCTGTAAAGAGGGTGCGTGCAGGACAACACTGCAGGCGTTATAGGGAAATTAGACACAACTCCTGCACTTATAAGGTAGAAATAGAGGATGCAGAGGATAGCAAAGCTTCTAAATAATATTATTGTATTATTATAGCTATAACTTAATTGTGTAGTGTTAAGAAACAGCGCTGCGCAGGCGTTGTGCCTTTAGAAGTGCAGCGCTCGGTAGGGTGCGGCGCTTGATGGTAAAACACGTTAACTAATATTACTTCTTAATAAATTTAGAGTAAAAGACACGCTGCAGTAGTATATACTGTGCCTTAATTAACACTATAAGACTAACGCGCTAGACACCGCCCCTAATGTAACTGTAAGCTGAACTTAAAGCGCCTTATAAAGCTAGAAGAGGAGGTAGTTATACTACATATACTTAAGGAGTCTAATTATAGATTACCCCCCTTAAAGGCAGACGTGCAAGATATAGCAGATAGACTGCTCTATAAGCGCAACGCAAAGCCTATTAGTAAGAACTAGGTTAACAACTTTATAAAGCGCACACTAGAGCTGCAAACACAATAGACCTGTCTGTATAATTGCTAGTAAGCTGCCTGCAAGGACCTAGCAGTTATCTAGCTCTAGTTTACACTTATTTAGTTAACAAAGGTAAAGTATAGTATTATAGACAAAGACATACATAACTTTAACAAGTCTAGCTTCCTAATAGGCAAGATCTTATTATAGTTAGTAGTAACAGGCTTAAAGAAGCCTAGGAAGCAAAAGAAACTCT
>SWKW01000221.1:0-45353 GCA_011058865.1 Didymella keratinophila
TCCATAGGGGTGGTCCAGGCCGTGATAAGTGTGTCGGGGTACCGTTTTAAGAGCCGTGTTACCCAGCTATATGAGGGCTCCCATCGACACAAAAGCGTTGCAAAATTGATTATCATTTGTCTCGTAGGTGGTATGTGTCTCTCTGTGAGTCCTCTGATGTACTGTACAAGCTCTGCCTCATCGCGTGGGTGTAGGAGACGTTGATGTTGGTGGGACTCTGCATTAACGTGTCCGTGCGCGTGCTGCACGGCGCCGCGTGGTGCACGCCAACCACCCCAATAAGCTATACAAAAATAAAGTTGTAGTGCCACAAACAATAGTTATTATCGCGAGTTTTTTTAGTAGAGCATTCTATAGACCTATGCAACAAAGTTCCTCTACACAATTTATTTATATAGAGTTGCAACGCGGCCGCTGCGGGTTGTGTGAGTGCGCTCGGGCGGAGGAGGCGTCGCAGGCTTTGGGCGACTACGCGCACCCACACCACGACGCGCAGGCTTAGTTTTGACCGCAGAAGCTTTTAAGATTGTACGATTGCCTCTTTGGGGCAATCGTATAGCTTTTGCAGCGTCGCGAGCTTGTTTTGCAGCGAGTCTGGCAGCCTTCCGCGCGTCTATTGCTCGACGCTCCTCTGCCTTCCTCTCCGCGCGCTCTTCCTTCTCCCTCGCCCGTCGCGCACGCTTCTCTTCTTCGATCTTCGCCTTATAGAGTCTATTAGCAGCTTTCAAATCCTTCAGATCTGCTTTTCTGAACTCCTCCGCCTGCCGGTTCCGCTCGTAGATGCGACCTCTGCGGCGTGCCTCACTGAAGGCACGAGGTGACCAGAACTTTGCGCCACCCCATAGGTTCTGCTCATGTTGCTGCAGATCTAGTGCGTGGCCCTTCTTCTTCTGCTTCTTCTTAACCTTGAGAGCCTCTTCAAGACCTTCCTTCTCATAGTGTAGAAGCTCGTTTTCGGTGGAGATGTGGTGGATCACGTGCCGTAAGGCAGATGCTTCCTCCGACGTGTTATCCTTCACCAACACGTCAAATTGCTGTACTATTCGACGCCAATCTTGGCCCTTTGGATGAATAGGAGCTGTTGCCGACGAGCCTGCAGCCTCTGGCTGCTCAGTGTTGAAGCGGCTGAGTATAACGTCGGGTTCAAGCGGGTGAATACCTGTGGCAGCAAAGGCTTGATGGATGTTGGTTGCGGTGAAGGAGTCAAGCCAGGCCGGCCAGAACAGGTTGAAGAAGTCACCTTTCTTCACTGGCAGCAGTCCCTTACTCCGGTGAGCCCTCTTAGTAAGCTGGCGTGAGTAAGCGGCAGAGAGAGGCCTAAACAGGACTACGTCTAACGGCTGCAGCGTGTGGGTACTGTGAGGTGGGAAGATCGCTACAAGTATCTTGTGTTGGTGGCAATAAGTAAGAAACTGCTTTGTTACGTGGCTCCCGTGGCCGTCAATTACTAGTAATCGATACTTTCTCCGAGCACTGCCTTTTGTAGCCACATCGAACACCTGTTGCAGCCAGGCAAGGCCAACGTCGTCGTTGCTCCAGCCTGAGGGAGTTACTGCAACATATACGTGGTGTTTCCTGGCGTCCACGTCGCTCACCCAGCTCGATTGGATGTTCTTTGAGTCTGCCGGGTACACAAGGGATGGAGGCAGTGCAACTCCAGAAGCTCCCACGCAGGCTATAAGCGTAACCCATTCACGATTGCCATCTTCTAGTGCCTGCCGAAACCGCTTATCCTTCAGGTGGCTCTTACTGAAGATCCTCTTGCCTCTGACGTCGACTCCAATCATGAAGCCCTTCTCATCCATATTGTATGTGTGCTCCGCCTCAATACTACGCTCGTGGATTTTGGCCTGTAGCATGTCGAAATAGCGCTTGTAGCTTTCCTTAGAATCCGCCGCATGGCGCTCCGCGCTCATATGGGTGGCCCAGAGAGAGGTAAGCTGGTCGCGGTGCCTATGAAGGAAGCGAGTAACCCAGCTTTCTGAAACCTCATTTCCGATGATTGTAGAGGCGAAATTGCGAACCATGTCACGGGTAGGAGGGATATGTTGATCGGTAGCTGCTTTATATAGTCTACAAGATCAAGCTCCTCCTCAGGGGTGAGACGTTGCTGCTTGGTGTTCTTGGAGTCTGTCGAGCCAGAAACGCGTCGATGGCGCCGCGACAACGTTGATCGCGACACACCGTGTTTGGTAGCTATTTCCTGGTAGCAAAGTTGGCCAGCTGCAGCTGCAGCGTCTGCCTCTTTCAGCGCAGCTTCTATCGACATTGTGAGTTATGTTGTTGGGAAGATTGGCTTGTTTTGGTGTGCGCGTGCATCACGCGGCGCCGTGCAGCACGCGCACGGACACGTTAGTGGTTCTCTGACCCTGGTGGTGTTTTGACAAAGTAGTGCGATCACAAGTGTGTTTTTTGGCAAGTGCCCGGTACGAAAAAGAAGCGCCTGGCTTCAATTTCTTTATCTCTGCAAGGGCGCTTTGTAGAGTCATTGTGGTGTTGAGTTATTGGGGGGTGGAAAGTAGGTGCTGAAGTTGGTGGGGTGGCTCGGCCGGTAAACCGGCTCGGCTGGTGACTTGGCACGGTATGTACCGGTAGTGGCCGCGCTAAGCACACGTGATGGCGCGATCGGCGTCCTCGTCTCCCAGCCACCCGTCGCCCCTCGACTTCGACTTCGACCTCACCACCATCTCATGGTCATCAACACCGCTGTCTCGCGTAACGCCTCGCGTAACATCTATTCATACTCCTCTACCACCGAATCGCGCCCTCCGCCCCCGTTTCGCTCGTTGCGCGTATCGAGTACTCGACGTAGCCCACCATCCTTGTGATCTTCATTAAGGCCCCTGGCGGTAAAGGTAGACGGCCCTCGCCCGAGCTTGGTTCCGTCTATCGGCTGTCGTCCGCGGGGTGGGTTCTCGCTCGGGACTGCGTGCGCGTACCCAGTGTTTGCGACGGTCGTGGTGAACAATACAGAGTCAAGGCTGCTCCACAAAGCCTGGGCGGGCGGGTCCCTTGCGCATCGGCGTCGACAAGTCTTGACTGCAGCTGCGCCAAGGGGGATTTGGTGAGTATCAGCGTACTTTTGAATAGCTATGAATTTTGATCTTGATCTCAAGGCGCTTGCCTATCCTGCTTCGAACCTATCTGACGACGAACCTGTATCGCCATGCCTTTGTTCCCTGGTCTTCCGGTGTGATGACGCCAAGCTCGCAACCCTGCTGCTCGTTGTTAGGATACCCACAGCCCATGGCACCACGGACTCTGAGTTTGTGCTGCAGTATGACGGCGACAACTTGATGCCTACCGGTGTCAAGCTTGTGACTGGCAAAGGACATTTGAAGCGACCACAGCTCGACGAGCTTGCGCCTCTGAAGGGCAAGGGGAAGAAGCGTGTCGATGTCAAGACCCTCCAACTGTCGACTAAGCAGGTGTCCCCTGTCTGGTGTCCAGCGAGCACCCCAACATTCTGTCCTAAGCCAGGGCATGAGCCCGCTCTCCAGCGTCTGGTGGAACTTGCCAAAGAAACGAAAATCGACATCGTTTTTGACTTCAACCAGCTGCACCAGCACTACCAGAGCTCCTTCAAAGCTTTCGGCAAGGCTGCTAGGGGTCTGGCTGGCTACCCTGTCGAAGCGTCACTGATTGAACGAGGGCTGAGAAAGGCAAACTGGGGGGTGTTTGCGCCAATCGAAGTTGCTGGGGCGCCGCCTGCTTACGAAGGCTCACGCACACGGAAGCGCCCAAGAAAGGGTAAGTCGCCAGAAACGTACCTTCTCCTCATCGACTGACTCGCGCAGAAAGCTCCAGCTCACCTCTTCCGCCGCCCAGGTGCTGGACTCCCCAGACGCCGGCAGCCGAATCGTACACGACCGAGAAGACCGTATCAGTCAGTCCCGAGACTGAAGCCGCAGCTTTGAGACACGCGCAACTCCAATACCACACCAATATCATTGATGCAATCGTGAAGGGACGACTCGCTGCGCACATCGAAAAGCTCGACGCTTCGCAGGCCGAAGCGATCGACGCCGCCGTCAATAAACGTCTTGATACGTATTTCGGTGGACCATTGCACGCCGAGACCGTTTATGCCGCAGTTGACAAACAAGTCGACAGACAAGTCGACGCCGCCGTGAAAGCTCGCCTCCCCATCGCCGTGCAAGATTTCCTTGTTCCGAAAGACCCGCCCAGCTCGCCTGCCCATTCTTTCACCTCATTCGACTCGCACGGCAACAGATACCCTAAGCTACCACCCCTCACACCTGCGGGCAAGGCGCTGCTCCCACACCTCAAGACCCATCTCACCGCGCAATTCAAGTTGTATCAGGATCAACAACTACAGCGCTTCGAGCAGATGTTGGATGCAAAGTACGACGACGTCGCCAGATCCGCGGAGGACGACCGTATACGCGAGCAGGGCGAGTGGGAGGAGGAGAGGGTGGAACACACCGCCGAGGTCTTGTTGATCCGAAAGGACACCACCGACGATCTCTGGCGAGAGGGCCACGAAATGCTTAAGCAAGGCCAAGAACTCTGCGAACAGTTCGGTGCGGATATCAATGAGCAGCTGTTCGGGCTTGTCGAGGCGATCAACAAGTTGAACAGGTATTCGCTGAGGAAGCTGATGACCGCCGAGGTGGCCAAGCTGACCGAGCAACAGAGGAAGAAGAAGAGTATACCGAAGGGGTTCGGGAGGAACTTGTCGACGCTCCCAGATCCTAAGCTGTTGATGAGCAAGGTGACAGATGACGAGACAGAAGATGAGGAGTGGGAGGACATTTGATATTATGCGTTTGATATGAAGTCACGACATCCTTCTTGCATAGCCACCTATGTAGTCATGTATCTCTATATAGCAATATATCTCATAGTTCACCCTAGGCTGCCCATGGTCAAATGTCTTCTTCATAACGTTGCCGTCCAGCAGTGTCTTCCCCACACGCCCGGGCCGTGCCTTCCCGCAGCTTGACGGCGGCATGTTCCGTCAACCTTGAGGCAACCTCACCGACCTCCTGCGAACACATCCGTACCCGCAAGCCTTTCACATTGACCCCAAGTCTCCTTTTGGAGCTCCAATTGACTACCTCTCCGGTAGTCTGGAGGCACTCATTCGCTTCTGCCAGCGACAATATTATTAGCATATCCATTCCCTGAGCGCATAAGCTCGCTCTTGAGGAGCATTTAGCACGCCGGGGTCTGCCCTCTTTTACTCAGGGCTGACAACGTTGCAGACCCAGAGCGCAGGTTCCTAATCGCAACCGAGCGTGGAGAGTACGCTGATGAGCGACGGGGTCCGAGAGCGTCCACATCGATCCTGACGGGGGTGGTACTCGAGGCTGTCAGCACCCCAGAATGCTTCACCTGGCGTCACCAGTTCGCACTGCGAATGCAAGCGCACATCGACGCATTGGGTCAGCACTGGGTCAGCATTGTGACAATCGCCCTCTCGCAGTGGCCACGGCACATGCATAATCACACATGCCTTCTCTAGACGACGTAGTGTCACAATTCGATACTTCGGTTGTTGGAGAAAATGAGCAATCGCGGAAGCGGAAGCGCGGTCTAGAGGGGAGCATGAGTCCAATACAGCGACAAATCAACGGTCTACGGGCAGACCTTGCGAAGCTGAAACATGAGCACCAGATGCAGAAAATCTGCAAAACAGCTTCACAAGGAGTGCTGACGCAGGGCAATGGCAGCGATCAAAGCTCCATGCCCCTCTATTGTAAAAGAGGTTCACAAGTGTCATTGAGCAATTGCGCTGAGATCTTCTGCTTTCTAGAAGACTATGGCGTCCTTGTGTGCAAGCAGCACCGCACCGCGATCATCAATCTTGGCAAACACCTCTCACAGCACCATAACGTGCCTGCTTCAACCCGAAGACAGGTCGTCGACTGCTTCAGCCGCCTCAAACCGCTAGATCCAGCGAAGATCAAACTACCAGAAGAGCCAGCACAACCGATAGAAGAGCTTGGGAGACCGCTAACTGGGCTACAGTGCAAAAAATGCGGGTTTGTTACTATCAACAAAGACCAGATCCGCATGCATTGTAAAAAGTATCATCAGCTTGCTTGGAAGGGCGACAAAACCCAGCTATACAACACGATCAAAGTGCAGAGTTTTTTTCGCACGGGGGGATCTAGAAGTACTTTAGAGTTAATTAAACTAAGGTAGCAAATTCGTATGATGAGTCTTAGCATACTCATCTTGGCCTATGACGTGCGAGTAAAGAGTTCAAGTTACGACCTGGGACTGGGAATTGCAATTGGCAACCTCAAACTCAAACTTGGCGTTTTGGTTTGCAAGCAGCACTGTGGAGCAATCGTTGATCCGAAAAACACGACAACAGCGAGAATTTCACTTTTTGGAATCAACGTAGCTCAACGCGCGCAAAACGTCCACTAGAGACGGCTTTCGACTAGCCAGCACTCAGAAGTAGCGCCCACTGCTGCTGAGGCGCCATGGCGACACCGTGGCCTCGACGGTCGACCTGGCCGATCCCAATAGACGAGCATGCTACCAATCTCAGCGCTTTCCTTCACGAGGTGCTGTCGCTGATCGCGCGCAACGGAGGCCAGCAGCCGCTGCCAGCAGACATTGTTGGGGACATCATTCGCGGCGCATTGACGTTCGTCCTGAAGACGCAGCACTCCCCTGACCTCAGCAGCCTCAGCAACGCCCTCAGCGTCGCGCAAACCGAGGCCAGAGCAACAGCAGAAAGCACGGCGCAGACCCTCGACCAGATAAAGCAAGAGCTTAAGTCCACCGTAGAACTCGTTCAACAGTCCGCAGCGAACATACAACGAAATGGTAACACAGCAGAAGAGGCGAGGGCAGCAGCCAAGGATGCCACAGAGGTGGGTAAAGCGACGCTGGAGGTTGCGCGAGAGACCAGGAACAAGAGACCACAAGAGCAGGTGAACGCACCTTTGAGCTACGCTGCGGCGGCAGCCAGAGGCGTCCCACTAGCAGGTACATACAATGCACAAAGTGTCAAAACACCATCTGCGCAGACGCAGCGTGAGGTCATAATGAACATCAGAGACCCGCTCACAGTACAAGGCCTGAGGGCTATGAACCCCATGAATCTCAAACTACATGTCCAACGTGCCATCGAGCAGAGCGGCAATGATAACATAGCAAGCGTGAAGATTGTCTCATCTAACCAGCTGAAGAGCGGAGACCTGAGCATCAAGACAGCAAGCAGCAACGAGGTCGAGGCGCTGCGACAGTTCGCGGACGACTGGTCCCACCGCATTGGCAGTGGGACTACAGTGCAGGATCCCGACGTTCGGCGTCCTGGCTCACGGCATACGCACGAGCACGATGGACATGAGCAAGCTCGACGATATCAGAGTGCAAATTCTGGAGGACAACGGACCGTTCATACCCCGGGCGGAGATAAGACACATATGCTGGCTTACCAGAGACGCTGCTGCCAAGACGTCATCAACCATCACCATTAAGTTCACCAAGCCAGAGGACGCCAATAGGATCATCGACGAGGGTCTGATCTGGCAGGGCGAGGTCTTCCAGTGCGAGCGATATGAGCGACATGTTGGTATGACTCGTATGAGAACTCTAATACGGTGGCGCATGTGACGCAACTCTCAATAGAGTTGAAATCATGTTTTTTTTTGAGAAATCTCTATTTCTTTCTCCAGAGCGCAACCTATTCCTTTATATCTACGGATAGGAGAAGGGTTATGGCCGCGCTCGCGCCAAGTCCACGATAAGCCCACCTACGAGCTTTATCGCTCAAACCGAAACCAAGCATACTCGGAGAATGAGGAGGAGGTTTGCTTAGTGTCCAATGTGCAATCGGAGTGACTGCCAATCCAACGACAACGAATAGTAGTAGAATTTGATGATAAGACAGCATTTGCACGGCTGGAGCTTTGATGTTCAGATGATGCGAGACGGGAAGGCGATGCAAAGAAGGCAAACGAAAGGTGCTGAGCCTCACATTCTGTGCAGCAAGGTACGATCATTAAAAACCGTGCTGCAAGAAGGATTCGAAGGAGGGTATGAAGACCAGGAACCCTGCTCATCCACCAGACCATCTCTAAGCACATCCGTACCCGTTGCATAGTCTCGCTTCGAGCGGAAATATGGCACCGGGAGTCGAAAGACTTCTAGTTGAACAGCCTCTAACTCCTACTAGGCAGCATCAGCCGTCTGAGACACATCCCGAACTCCTGGTTCGGAAGTGGCTGAATCGACAATCGATAAATGACGATGTGGAGAGCGCATGTGCTTCCCCGGCCCGCTTGTGTCGGTTCCGTGCCGTACAGCCTCACTGGAGATGTGCACATCTTAATGTTTACAGCACGGGATACAGAGGCCACTTGCGACTCCGTCATATAATGCAGTTTTGATTACGCGGACTCAAGGTCTATGCAGATCGGCTTTAGATTTGCGCATCTCTCAATAAGTCCAGTCGGGATGTCAGATGACGGAAACGCCCCCACGCGTCCGTTTCGCTCGACGAGCCTACAAGGTTTGACGCACGGATGGTGGGAAAACAGCCCAATCGGTTCACTTGACATATGTGTCCATAGCCCCACAGGTCGCCACTGGCCAACGCTGCCTGCTGTTGCACACGCTTCTCTCCATCGCACGCGCTGCCTGCTGTTGCACACGCTTCTCTCCATCGCACGCGCTGCCTGCTGTTGCACACGCTTCTCTCCATCGCACGCGCTGCCTGCTGTTACACACGCTTCTCTCCATCGCACGCGCTGCCTGCTGTTACACACGCTTCTCTCCATCGAACAAGCTGCCTGCTGTTACACACGCTTCTCTCCATCGCACACGCTGCTATGAGTCCTCCGTTCATCGACACGTCTAAAATACCCCAGCCCATATACACGTTTGAAAGTGGTCAGAAATTCCTTCAGTTCTTGAGGCCTGATGACTCGGACGAAACACTGAAGCTGCTGCAAAACCGTGCACAGTGCCGACTTTCGCTGCGTATTGGTCAACTCCTACAGAACAATCAAACACGTAAACGGTATAAACTGGACACCGATCACGAGAAAAACTGGATCAAAGTTCTGGCGGCGGAACCAAAGGGCGGTTATGATCTCTGGTGGAATAAGCTCAAGGAGGAAACAAAACTCTCAGACGTGGAAGAGGATGCTATATGCCTCGGTGATGCGTTTGGGAACAAAAGAATGGCTTGGAGGCTTACCCAATACCCATCTGTTGAGAAATTCGTTGCCTCTCCCTATTACTACAGTCGACTATTGATATTCGTCATCAAGTCGGACTCAGCTGAAGATAGAGCCGCGCAACATCCCATCGAGCAAGGCCATACCTCCATCAACAAAACAAGAGAGGATCAGCTTGGCGGAACAACACAGCCCTTGGATTCTCAGCCAGCCTGCGAGGGGCCAGCCAATGGGCGCGGCAATGTCGTTGGCGATCTGTCCATAGTACAAGAAGCTCCTCAACGCAATGGCAAACGTCCAAATGTCGAAGAAAGCCACGAGAGCAAGCGAATCTGTCTTGGATCTGGACAACCAGGCACACATGAGTTTAACGACACCATGTCGGCTAAGGATACAATTTCCACGTCAATTTCCGTACCTGATCAAGAGCTATACATGTCTACAAGCCCCGAACAATTTGCTGGTGTCAAGACTCCTGCTCCCGTAGTGCATCACTCCACAATCCATTCGCCGATGTTGGACCCTCAAGCTCACCTATCCCCGAATTTCGAGTATCTTGGTCAAACTAGTTGCACTGAGCAAGGTGATCGTTGTCTAGTCTACTTATGGCCAGGATACTCGGCTGCTCGCTTTCTAACAATCCAGAAGACTCAGCTAAGGACTGATGGAAACTTTTGGGTTGGCAGTATCTCACCATCTTCGTTGGAAAACCTTCCAAACAAAACGCTTATAGACCAAGTAAGGCGCAGCGAAACCTGGAAGAAGCAATCGCAGGGCTGCGAAATCTCAGAGTGTTTTACGATCTGTCTGCAAAGCTCAAATTTTAAAGGGGTGTCTCATTTCACGCCAGAGCAGCCCGTGGCAACAGTATTCTGCACGGTGCCTCGAAACGAGGCTCCAAAATTGTGGAAATTCTACTAAATCTCGACAGTGAATTTATATGGCTCCACAGATACTATACTATCTCCCTTGTTCAATTCAATCTTTTCGTTTGTCTTGGTTTTAGGTTGTGTTTGATCACCGTCCTTGCATGTGAAAACCGACCCCTCCTTGATCGTGACCGTGCATCTTTCCTTAGCTTCCCATAACCCGCCTTCTTTTTTCTCAATCGATTCCATGCCTGTTGACCTTCTACGATGATTCCTTTAATTTGACTGGCTTTGAATTGTCTTTCTGCTTGTGTTGTGAAGGTATTGGTGTTGTGGAATATACTCGAGTCGATTGGGGACGTGATTGGTTAAGATGGTATGTGAGCATGCAGCTACCTGGACCCGCTTGTATTAACAAGAGCAGTGTAAGCAAATAGAGGTTCATGTCGACTCACTACGTCTCGCTGGGGTCCTGGCTCTTGATGGTGAAGAATTGCAGCCAGTAGACTGACACACACACACAAGTTGTCGGGGCGTGTTCGATATTTTCGGGAAAATCAAGAACTTCGTGGCGGATGAAACAGGTGTGGGGAAATACGCGGAACAAAAAACTCATATAATAAGACAGCAAGTTGAAGTGCAAGCACAGCCAAGATTGTGGCAAAATGCACGAGCTATGCCTGCAATGGACTCTCTGCTGAAGGACTCGTCGGTGGCACGTTCAGCACGGACCTAGGCAGAGATTAGTATCGCTCGGACTGGCCTGTAGCAGGTGAAGATTACCTTGTTCACGGCGCAATATCGCTCAATTAGATAGCATACACTGCTGCGATGGAGACCAGAGAAACCTAGGTGTCGGTGCTGTCAGGAGGACGAGAGGTGCTGATGGCGGGGCACTTAACCTAAATGCCTTGCCGAATTTTTCTAGCGAAGGTGGGGTCTCCTGACCCGCGACCACCGACTATCAACTTCGAAATAGATGTCCACTTCGCTCTGTTGATTAAAGCGATGTTTGCGTTGGGCCGCTACGCATCTCACTCGTGTTGGGCACCACGAAACAGGGCAAGGGTATCGGGCGCGGCAGACGAAGGCTACTACACTGGCCTGTTGCAAGTGCGCGCAGGACCCTAACCTCGCTGTGCCAGACTCAGTGCTAGTCATCGGCTTCTCCATGTCGCGAGCGCAGGTCAGGTCATACGTAAGAGCGCACGCAAAAGGAAGGCATGCGCGGAAGCTCGTGCCCCGCACCTGGCTAGCCTTGGCAGTCCAATCAGGGTGGGGCACGTTCACCACCATGACTGACAGCGCTGGCTACGTCGCGCGTCCATGATCGCTCTCCCGTTTCGAACCGCAATTCGCGGCAAGGCTGTCTTAAGGCGGTCGGTCGCGCGAAGGGTGAAGCGTTGCTGGAGACCGTATAGAGTTGGTGATCTTCGCGAATGGCGGGACCCGCCGCTAGCAAACCACCATTAGCCGAGTACGCTGGGCAGGCTGTGTGCAGCGTGTGACTCACCAGGCAGATAGGCAGACAAGCAGCCTCAGTGGTGAGGCAGTCGAGGCAGTCAAGACAGAGGTACCAGAGGTCGCAGCTGCTCAAGGAGCGGCCGGACGTGTTATAAGCTCGTGGAAGCGGGCTGCAGCGATCGTCCCTTTGGCTTGTACGTACCTGCAGGTGCGTAGCACATTGTCACCAACGGAGGCGCTGCTAGCTCGCACCCCGCGTGACGGTACCCAGCTCAATCACACGCATCATCCCACATCACAGCAGAGCGTAGACGCTGCCGTTTGGACATACTCAGTCTACCTTATGCTTCTCCGTTGCCAGGAGCTGCGTGAGCCGATCAAAGCCTTCCAACGCAAGAATCTACAACAACTCAAGCGCGACAAGGAGTTTGGTTGTGACGATGAGAGTGCAGGTCAACACTACAACCCTCTCATTGACAGCCTCTCCGATGATGATTGGCTGGAGGTTGACGAGCTGGTCGACTTTCTTAAAGTACCTTATAACCTTTGCAAGGCGTTGGAGGGCAACAACAGCGTGTCAGGCTTCGGCTCATTATGGCAAACTATCATCAACTTACAAGCCCTGTGGCAGCACTACAACATAGCGGCTAGTAGGTTTGACGACGACGATGAGTGCTACTTTAAATCAGCCGTCGGTTATGGCCTCGAGAAGCTCAACACCTATTGGGAGAAGCTGATCATAAACCCCACCCCCAGCTACTACACCATTGCCACAGCTCTCCACCCAAGGCTACGCCTTAATTGGTTTAAGTCTCATTGGCGTGACTTTGACGATTGGCATCGTAAGGCTGAGAAATCACTTCGTGATACTTTCAAGAAGTACCTTGCCCAAGAAACCGAGCCAGATGAGCTGCAATTTGAGGATCAACTCAGACGTCGAAGGCTACCTACTAGTTACATCAACAACCCGCTTGCAGCTATCATGGAAGTTGATCAGGGGTATCTTAACGGTCACCAAAGCCACAAGCGTCAAAAACGCAGCTCGGAGTTGGACGATTACACACACACACTTTATTTACGCCCGGCGGCCGAGCCGAAAGGGCTACTAACGCTGGTCTGATACTACTCTGCTTATGCTACATCGCGGCCTCACTAGCCCCTGTGTCTTCTTTGACTCGCTTCTTCATGCCGCTTATTATCCAAGTCAAAGCCCTTGCTTGATATCTAGGTCGCTTGTTCTCCATCTAATTGCCGTCTCTCATCAGACGCCTGTGGGTTAGTATTGCTGGTGGCAGACTGGCTCAGAGTGGGCATCTCCAAGAGATTCTCCAAGTGTTCAGCGTCCTATCTTCGGCGGCTGAAGCGCTGTCTGCTCCATGCTGTACAAGACTATTGATGAGTTTGTGTTAGTAGGTGAGGTTTATCCGGTCGTCAGATGTCAATTTGCGGCAAGTCTTCCTGTCGCTATTGCGAATCGAATCGTCGCTCGCACTGCGTCCATGTCTGGCGCCCATCTCGCGTCGTCTGTCGCTGCTTTGCCGCCTAGGTAGAGCGACATGTTTCCTCTGCCTGTCTGCGTGCATTGCAGCATCTCTGTTCGCTGTGCTGTCCACCGTCTGCATCGGAACAGGAAGTGCTCCACTGTCTCGGCCGCCTGTCCGCATTCGCATTGGTCTGTGTCGCAAGCTTTGATTCGGTGTAGATACGTGTTCAGCTGTGCCATGCCTGTTCTGAGCTGCGCGAGCACGCTGCTCTCTTTTCGCGATAGCTGGTCGTAAAGCTGTCGTGTGTGCTTTCCTGGCAGTGCCGTGTCGATTCGCTTAGAGTAGTTTCCTACCTTCTCTGGCACCTTTCTAGCGTTGCCTTGCCTGCGTGCAATGTTGTGCGTGGTCGATCGCATCCTAGGAAGCTGTGTCTGTGGCGTGGCGTTTGGTCTCGTTGACGTCTTTGCCTCCTGCTTGGCGAGGTGCGCGAGCTCGCACGCTTCGCTTGCAGGCAGCCACAGCGCTGTCACCGTGTTGCCATCTCTTCTCAGCGTCTGCACGGTCTTGTAGAGCTGGCTGATGTAGCTTTGACCGGACTGCTGCCGAGGTCTTCTCAGCGTGAGCACAGCCGCTTTGTTTCTTGTTATCATTGCGATGCTGCGAAACCTGAGCTTTGGCAGCCTGCTCAGCGCCTCAGCCATCGCTGCCAACTCTGCCGAGTACGGGTTGTGCTCCTCTCTCTTGCCTAGTGTGGTAGAGAACGACTGCGTTTCTCTGTTCTGAATGCTGATCGCACCTCCCATTCCGACCACTCCGTTCCGCGACGAGCTGCTTACCGCGATGCGTTTCTACTATACTTTAAAGTAGGTTATAAGGAAGCTATTACCTTAAGTAATATTTGGAAGGAGTTCTAAAAGGCTAGATTAGTTCTATTCAACCTAAAGCAGGTTATATAAACTCTTAACATAAAGCTGCGCACTTTATTACTACTAGTTCCTATAAAGAATAAGCTCTAGTAGTTGCAACCCCTAGGTCATACTCTAGAATGTTTTTGAAGCCAAATTCTAGACGTATAAAAAAAAATATAGCTATAGTTAAGAGGCACTGAAAAATTATCTAGAAAGAAAAGTACTAGGCCTATTAGAAAAACTCTACTCTTAGCGACTCCAATTAATTCTTCTTTAATGATAATAGTAAGTCCCTAAAGTATATTAAGAGTTAGAAAAAGGTGAAAAAGTTGGCAAACTTAGAATAAAGCACTAAGTAAGATATTTAGTACATAATAAGACGGCAAGCCTGCAACAGGAAATGGTTGCACCCCGTTCGGGTAATCCGAGGCTTGGCTTCCGGCATTTCGTACTACGGCCCGACTGGGCAATGGACTCCAAGTCTTACCATAAAAGGCTTCCGCTCCCCCGTCATCTTTTCTCATCCGCCAACTATCTCTCTCTAATCCTGCCCCTCTGCACTGGACACTGTCGCCCACGTCGTATCAGACAATTGCCCAACAAATTTCGGAAGCCATGTTTTTGCCGCACACCAGCGCCCACATCAACGCAAAGAATCTTTGCCCATCCCGGCCCCGTTACAGTTGCCTATTTCGAGTGGAGGAGGAGCATACTTGCGTACGACCTGTACTGGTGCTCTGAGCCAGAGACTGGCTGTTCTTGCGTCTCACAAGTATACGCATTCGCTGATTTCTCGCGATCTCAGCTTTGCACGCCTCATTGCGGTTTTCACTTTACAGCCACGTACGTGAAGCCCGACACCGCTTCTGTAAGCGCACCATCGGAGGCAGCAACCGCAATCCAGTCACTGCTTGGGTCTAAACTCGAGTAGGCTACCGGTACAGCATTGCAGCTTCCTCCTGCAGTCAAATGGACTGAGCCAACAAATAGTCGTCTTCATGCACTATGGAGCCTGCGAATCCACACTCTAGAATCCAGTTCATGCGCATACCACACTAGAAGCTGGCAATCGGCCCTGCCTCCCTTTAAGGCATGGCGATGACACCGGAAGGGGTCATAGGGGCCGACGCGACTCATAGCCTGATTCGATGACCATATGCAACACGGCAGGCTAGAGGTTGAGCTTCAGCCTCACTTCATGCAAGCACTTATGCTTCGAAAGCCGATAGGTTCGCCGTGGTAAGATGATGTCTCATTATGCCGCTCCTTCCTTGTTCTGAGTCCTCGCAGGACCGAGATACGCGTATCCCCTACCCTGTAACAGCCGCCTGCAGGCCAATGATCGGCTGATATGGATGCCACGAGGCAATGCTAAGATCATACTAGGAATCTCTGGGCTCCTTCGAACGTACCGGGGGTGAAATCACGCCACACTCCGGCTCACACTAGCTGATCCCACTCTACCGTGTCCAAATGGGGCAGTCGCACGCGTAGGACGTTTTTGGCTATCTGATAGCAAGCTCAGAGGCGACATAAAAACAGCAGAGCCCCTCCTCAGAAGACCACCAGCTTTCTACTCTCAGCGTACGAGATCAAAGTTTCTGAAAATCTTAAAAATGTCTTTCTTCAGTACCAAGTTGTCTCCACTTCCATGTACGAACACAACACTGAAGTTCATGCCCTATACCCCCAAATTGCCTGGGCCAAAGCCAACCAAAGCAAAGCGAAATGCCAGAAAACCCGCGTGCCCGCTTGAATCTGGTGACACAAAGTTACTCGATATCTGTGCAGAGGCCGGAGACATCGCTGTTGGCCTGAAGCCCGCTATTGGGCTATCTCATCCTCCCAGTTCAAAATCATTCATCCTGTCTGATGCTACGACTATTTACGTTGCTGGGAACGACGAAGGTATAGTGGATATGATCGTCTTGCATCACATTCGAGTCTCGACTGACGCAAAATTACCGACGCAGTCGTTTGTCCCGAAGCTGCTGCTGGTCTCGAACAGAACACTGACCAAAACGAAGCCGAGGACGAAGTCACCGCCATGTCGAAGAGTATGCACGCCGTAGATACTGAGGAAATCCAGACAACGGCAGATTACAGCGAAGCCTTAGCGACTGCGAGCACATCAGGTATGTTTGCTACATGAACGCTGCCATCCTACTAAACAGTCGACAGGGAATGGAAGGATTCTCATGGAAGAACGTGCCAGCACAGAGGTCCGCAGTCTGACACCCATCGACATATCCTGCCAATATACTCCCTATCAGTCCATTGGGAATGGAAATTACCGGCAGGACATAGAGGAGCAGTCAAGTGATACTGGCACATTCACTTCTATGTTTGGACTGGACAACTTGAGTAAGTTTCGGTAAACAATGTGTTCTTGCGGTATCTCATTCACGATACAGCCAACGATACATCATACACACCATCTGCTTCTTGCAGCATTTTTGGAATCAACGATGAACTAAGTGGCCGAGCGAATGTTGCTCCCAGAGCATCAGAAGTAGAGCAAGAAGTTGCTTGGCTAGAAAAGCAGAGAGTCTTGAATGAACCAGAACAGTTGTCTCGACTAGTCGCAGATGGGGTTGTATTGGGCCTCATGCCCAACGATGATGGCGAACTTACTAGCTCATCAGAATTGACAATTGTTGATTTCGACAGTCGCGTCGAGGATGCGGCGGAGTCGAGAGACAAACAACAACAGCTGCAGAGATGGGGTGATTTGACTCCGTGCCTGAAGGAAGCGGGACGAGTTGAGAGTTCCGGCACAACCACTTCAAGAGACGGAGGTAAAGAGGACGATGTTGTATCCGCTGGGGGTTTTGGAAAAGAATCAGAAGCGTCCAACAACGACAAGAGAGATCGCTACGAAGTTGAGCGAATCTTTGATCACGACGAGCATAACGGCCGGAAGCGCTATCTTGTCAAATGGTCTGGATGGTCTGCAGAGGACATGACATGGGAGCCGGAAGGCAACTTGGATGACTGCCAGTACATCGTCGAGCAGTACTGGAAATCCGTGGAAAATCTGGATACGACTGGCAACATCTCTGGAACAAGCGCTCACTCGCTCGTGCGAGACGACCGATCTCATTTGATGCATCCTCTAGTTAAGGTATTTGATCGGCTTGATGAAGTGCTTACGAGTCTTCGAGATCTTCTGGCAACGCAAGTAACGCAACGAGAAGCGCCACAGAGGTCTGCTCCCAGACTCACAACACGTAAAAGGAAGGTTTCCCAGGATGAACAAGACTTTTCCACAGCAGACGAAGAGAACAAGCGAACACGTAAGCGGCCTAAAAAGCACTGCAGAAGTTGCAGAGAAACGGGACATAATTCTCGAACCTGCCCAACCTAAATAATTAGTTGGTATCAGCAATTAGAGTCTGTTTTATCTGCTGATTCCACCTGCCTCACTGTACTGCGCTACACAATGCATCAATCGTTTGTTCGGCCGCTACCGCTGCTACTGGTACTATAACTGTAATTACTGTAAGAACATATATTATAGCTGATACGACGATACTGCGCAGACACAGTATCTCTTGCACAACAACCAATCGAAGACGTGAAGGATCCGCAAGTAGAAGTGCCCTAAACGAACACACTATACCTTCCACTCGCTGGGTCCGGAACCCCAATCATGGGTAGTCGATCTGCTGCAGGTATAACAGCTGTAGTAGTGCCTTCCTTCAAGACAAGTTCTGAGCCTTGCGACTCTTCGACTGGCACCATCACGTTTCTTTGTCCATGTCGCTCTTGACTGTGTACCCAAACCATTCTCACTGTGTCCCAATAGCGTTGCGGCTCCATCTTTGCGTGACTGACATGCTCAGAACCTTCGAACTTGACCTCCGTCACACATCCTTGGCATCTAATCAGTTCGCTCGCGTGGTCAGATATATCTTGCCACGCGATAAGAGCGTCTCTGGTGGAGTAGAGGTAGCATCTTGGGATCGTGAGATCAAACAACTCTGGGTCAAGGAGGTGCTTTCTCGAGCGCGAAACAGGGTTTTTCTCATATCCCTTGAAGATATGGTACACAATCCAAACCATTGCTAGCGTAACGATCGCTACCACTTTGGCGAGGTGCTTAAGGATAGGAATGGGAGGAAACGATTTGGCCAAAGCTGAACATAGCCGCAGAAAGCGTGGATGGCCTGGTGTGCTGTCCAGACACATTGTTGCGATGGGAAGACGCCTGCCCGTAGCTGCACGGTACGCTAATGCAAGTTCGCAAGCCTTGTCGGCACCTCCTTCAGAGAAGATGTGCATCAATATGCCGCCTTTAAATGACCGTCGTACGCCAAAGACGCTGACGATATATGCAAGTGCTGGTTGAAGTTGCCGTTGCTTATATGTGGAACTCCTCCAGACGACGTCTAGGGCTGAAGTGGTGATGACGAGGATCCAGGATGTTGGGAACATGGTGGTGTATTCCGACACATATTTCGAAACGTGTTGACCATGGGCTCCGGTCCATGTCAAGAGTATGATGAGACGTGGCGCTGAGATGTTCCCTGATAGAATTGAAGCAGGAGGATCAACGCGAGCCCAAATTGTTGAAGCTATGGAGTGACATCCTGGTATCGAGTCGCGCGGTTGCTTCGTCTGTGTCGTGGCGGTACTTTCCAGAGCCTTGGATGACGCGGCTCTCTTTAAGAATGCGAGCATGGAAGGGTGGGTCTTTGACGGTTAGGTTTCTCTATTGAAGACGATCACAGTTGTGGGAAGCAAGCAGACCACTCTTTCCCAATGGTTCGATCCGCTATCGGAATCAGGGAGGTGGAATGGCTGACTTTAAAACCTTGCCCACTCCCTATGTTGTAACACAAAGCAGCACGATGTTGGCCGTGTCCCAGTGTCACCTCAGAATGCAGCCCAAGTGATACATGTAATCACTCGTCGACGCATCCCAAGCAGTAGCGTTATTGATGCTTATCACCAGATATTCTGATTGGTCTGACGTCCAGACGCAAGAGCATTGCGCCAACGAGCAGTGCAATGATCTCCGTAGAGTCTATACCAAGCCACGTACCAAATTCCTGCGCTGCATGACTGTACGGTACATGGCTGACCTGATAGTCATCATCCGCGCCACTTTGATTGTACCTGAAGAATGATGTGTCTGTGGCCGAATTCATCCTTTGCAACAGTCGACAGAACGGATCGGCTGGGTTTCGTTCCTGCGTCCTTTGAATGCGTCACACAGGGATTGTGACATATGGAATGAGCGCAATCGATAAAGTCAAGGCGCGTCGCCTATCGCACATAGCATGTAGGTGGACATCACACCCCTATCAGCACGTTGGCAGGAACTATGTTGCTGTGGCCATCTGTACTCATTAGCGGCTGTACAGGACATGCATCCCCTACCACTTTGGTTCCACTCGCTTACAAAATGCGCATAGCATCGATGGTACTGTAACATCAGCTTGACTCAATCAGAAAGTTTGGTGGAATCGGAACAGAGGTCCAAGATACTCGCCTTAATTAGTAAGGAAGAGCTCATCGTAACACTTGCAGGTGCTAATAGGCAGGTAGCGAAGGGTTACGCGTGCAGGGGAAGAGGCTGTTTCGTAAGGGTATCCGCAATCTCAGTCTAGTCATCGTTGACCCAGTACCGTGAGGATGCACATCTCTACAGATAGAACTAACGCTTCTGCACAGACTGAAGACATAGCCAGAGTATCAACATTGGCCGTCGCAACCGACACATAGCTCTGCAAAGGTGTACCGGGGTTATGCAGAGTAATGCTGACAAAGATGATTATTCCACCAGTCCCGTTCAGTAATGGAGTGTATCTGACTGGCCTCAGAACAACCACACGGGAGTCCGTGGAGACCCAGTACTGATGTAAGCAGGTCTTGTTCATTCCACGCGGGGAACATTCGCTAGCGCAATCCGGACCGCAGCTCAACGCGCGAAGATGTGAACGCCCCCTGATGCCCTATCTTAGGTCTGCACCAGATATAGTTGTGGGGCAAGCTCGCTAATAGTGCAGCTGCAATCTGCATTAAAGGACGCATAGACCGGAGCGGCTGTGCATAAGATCAATCTACCTCTCTAGTTTTTGGCCTCGAATCACAAACCAGAAGCCGTTTTCTCCAATTTTTAGCCATATTCGCCTGGCTACTGCATCTTGTACTGCGTGTTGTTGCAATGGCGTACTTCATCGATGGAGAAGACTGCATGGTAAGTCGCGGATAAAAGCAGGCTGTACATAGCATGTTTGATGACAAAACCCCTGACAGATCACTGAATGGATCTTCCTACTCATCGCCTACGCTTTCGTCGTTGTGCGCATTTACACGCATCTAGTTTGCCTCCGCAAGAAACTAAGCTGGTCTGAGATCCTGCTAATCGCCTCTGCCCTTGACGCCTTGGGTTTGGTTATCTGCGACACTCTCACTTTCCAGATGGGTGTCTTGGACGATTACAAGACCTCAGAAAAACTGTCCAAGGTACTCTTTATCTCTGTCGACCCTTTTTCTCTCCAGCTGTATCGTTGAAAGCACTTCAGACAAGTCATTTTATTCAAAGGGGATCTGATTGACACTCACAATCTGCAGATCTCGTTCGCCTCGAACTACTTCTATGACTTCGGACTGGGCTTACCTAAGCTTAGTATGCTGGCTTACTACTGGACCTTCTTCGATCTCAGATGTCACCGAAAGGTGCGAAATGTCTTGCTTTTCATGTCAGCGTTTGTCGTTGCATGCTATCTGACGAGTCTTCTGGACGACACCTTCTTCTGCGGCAAGGATGTCGCCGTGCAATGGTCTCAAGAAGAAGGCGCATGCTCCGTGTTCTACGCTCAGGAGCCTTTCATCCTGAACTTTACGCTCGGCCTGACGTGCTATCTAATCATCTACATGCTGCCCGCGATTCTCCTCATCCGAGGTATCTTGAAGGCATCCACAGTGGTTGTTCTGATCCTTGCTATGGGAACCCTACCCATAGTCACTGGCATCGTTCGCTTTATCTGCCTCAAAGTCGGGACGGGCCAGGAAAATCTTGTCTGTAAGTTCGGCGATCAATGCTATGCCACCGCAAACCGGATTCTAATTTATACACTACCTAGACATCCTCAGCATGGTTGAGTTGTCACTCGCTATCATTGTCGTTTCACTGCCTGGACTAAGAGCATGCCTGCTTAGGGACACCGGGGCAAAACTCACAAGCTTCGCGGATACCACAGAGCTCAAAGAGATCATCAAGTCGTCAGAGGCAGTCAGAGTGTCAGGCGCTGTCGCCCAGCATGCTTAAACATTGTGATGTGCTCAAAGATGTCGCGCTGGCGACTAGTGTTTGTACAAGTCGTGTGGGATCTGAACGGAGATTATACAAGGATGGAAACTAGGCGGTAGTCTGCTCATCGCCGAAAAGCGTTGCTTGTAGTTCAGCGAGCTGTGGCTCGCGGCCCACGAACAGCTCATTTCGTGAGAACGGAATGAGTGATGGTGCACCACTGCCAACTGCCTCTAGTTCGCCCTGCAATCTTCTCATTGCGCTCTCCTTTCCTTTTCCATACGTCGTGGGCATAGAGACGCCAAGAAGGCGAGCAGGCTGTACATAATGTCTTCTTCCTCAATCGTCGTGCGATTCTCAGCCCACCGCCTTCGTTCAGATGTGCTAAACTGGTCTAGAGGACAGTTGCGCAGTGCCGTAAGCGGAATGCCAGTGCGGTCGTGTAGAAGTTGTTCAAGTGACGCGGTGTCGCCTATGCACTGTCCTTCGCGCGAGAAGAACTCGACTTTCTTTCCAGTATAGCGTTGCGTCTGACGTGCTGCAGGTCGCTCCACAAAGGCGGCAGGAACTGAGGGATCACGTTTACCGCATTTACATTAGGATCAATTCTTGCACTGACTTTCGTTTCATAAACATGATGCCCTCAGTATACCAGTCTGTTCTCCTTGGTCAAAACTTGTTTACAGTCGGGTACTGATCGCTCAACGTGGCGTAGTGTAATTAGCGCCCAGCTCTGTTGCAAGCACCTTGCGCTTAGGTAGTTCAGCGATGCACGTCCCTCTGACAACACGGCCCTGGCAGCGCTGTTGCCGGATGCTAGTATAAACCACACGGCTTCGCTTCTTCACTGAAGTGGTAAACAGGGAAGCCGCTCCAGCGCGATGCGGCACCGCGCATCAACACGGGTGGTTCGACGATCGTCCAGCGGGAGACTGGCAAAGCTCCCTTATACTCCATTCGCGCTACGTGTGTTGCATGTGCTGCTACCTGTGAGATACAGTAAGTGTAGCGACAGGGTCATGGAAGTTCAACTGCGGGATCTCATGCTCCCCGCTGGCAGGCTTTCCTGACACGGTCCACTTATGGCCTTGGGCTAGGGGCGCTCCAGCATGGTCCACCTTTTCCAGTGGTGACACGCCGCTGTCCTCGCCGCTTCAAAGCTCCGAGAGGGCGATTGCTCCACCTAAGATGCCTCGACTGTGCCACGCGGGGAGACCCAAGGGGACCCAGCGGTGCTCCGGCACGACAGGCATAGTCGAAAATCTTGCTAGATCCACCCTACAACTTCGGACGATACTTGCCCAAGCTCAGCCTGTTACAGTAGTCTTCTGCTACACTCTTCTATCCTTGAAGTTTGTCTTCGTGAACACCAGTCACTTGAGGTTTCCTCTGCAGCACCGTCTCATGCTGCAAATACGGCCCAGTGAAGTCGTTTTCAGGCGAACGCGCAGGCTCCGTGACTCACGGCCAGGAGCCTACCCTCCTTAATCCCATGCTTGGCCCGACATGGGCTAGACGATATACCTCACCGCATATGTCCGCACGAGACCAGAAATCTGCTGTTCGTGTCTCCGCCTAGAGTTTTGCTCTCACCACTCGACAGCCTCATCTTGGCGCGTCGCCCATCCCCGTGCTTCCGGAATGAGCCCCTTGGTAGCAATAATGTGGCACAGTCACCGTGCAGATCACGTCAAAGATTATGATTAGAATGGAACAGAGGATAAGCGCTCCTATTGGCTCGCTAGCTGTGGGTCGAGCTTGGCACGCTATGATCACAAATGGTGTCTACGGAAGCGTCCCACCCCAAGTGATCACAGCGCCCACGCCCAGTGACTTTTGTAGGCTTCTCTCCACACCTACTGTACGGCCCATCTTTGTCATCCCACCCTCAGCTTTAATGAGCACCACCAGTGTACACGGTCAGTACGTCATGTGGCCCAAGATGTAATCTAACCTTCGTAAAAACACAGCCGTTGGTCGTTTTCAACTGCAACGAGGACACAGCTTGTACTTTTGTTGCTCTCTCGAGGGCACTCGCACGCTTCTCATGCACCCTCTCTCGAAAGCAGTGGCTCTTTGGGCTTTGATAACGGGCATCATTCTAATCGCTGTTATTAATAGTGTGTCAGCCCGCGATCCGACTTCTGTCTTCTTCGACCCAAAGACAGGATATCAGCCAAGTTACTCTGATTTCCGACGCAGGCAGGCCATTGATTTCATTTCGGGCCACAATGCTACTGAATCTCTTGAACACCCACGCGTGGAGAAGAAAGAACAAACACTATGCGTTGGGATACCGTCCATAGGTCGAGGAGGCGCGCAATACATGATTGCCACGATAGGGTCATTACTGGAAGGTCTGACACCAGAGGAAAGGAGCGACATGTTCCTCGTGGTGTTCATAGCTCACACTGATCCTTCAACACACCCTCTGTACGGCGAGCCGTGGCTACACCAACTCACAGACCACGTTCTTACTTACAACCTTGATGAAAGAGAAATGCAGGTCGTGCGCACAATGGAGGATGAAGGGGGTGCATTCCAGGCCAAAGGACTCTACGATTATTCCTACCTGCTATCCAAGTGCGCGGAGCAGTACACGCCATACATTGCTATTTTTGAGGACGATACGATCGCTATGGATGGATGGTTTCACCGGACAATCATCGCGATTCGTGAGGCAGAACATTAGACGTCGCTGAGAGCAAAGCAGTATTTTCTCTACCTTCGCCTCTTTTATACGGAGAGATTCTTGGGCTGGAATTCCGAAGAGTGGTTGATATATCTCTCTTGGTCAGTTGCTGCGGCTGGCGTCCTCGCAGCTGTCTTGATAGCCTTGCGCAAGACCAGACCGGCCACCAAGCTGTGCCATACTTTCGGTCTGCGCCGTGTAGTCCTGTCATTCTACTGCGCTCTCGTAACTGCAATCCTTCTCTTCTTCGCATTGGGCCGGATGACCGTTCTACCCGTTCCTATTGGCGTACGTGAGATGGCCAAGTTCGGGTGTTGCGGTCAAGCGCTGGTCTTCCCAAGAACCAAGGCCCTAGAGCTGGTGTCGTATTTTCACAATCGCGGTACTGGGTTCATGGACGTCGTCACTGAAGAATACGCGGAGCGGAGAGATGAGCTGCGGTTTTCCATTACGCCGAGTTTGGTACAGCACGTTGGTAGGGAAAGCAGTAAACACACAGAGCGAGGGCCAATCTTGAAGGAGGGAATATGGAGCTTCAGATTTGAGCGCTATGATGGAGAGGTGCTCAAAAAAGAGCACGAGTCAACTTCAAACAAAGAGTCAGTGTAGTCAGTACCCTCAGCTGTTATGCGATGAACAGTGAATGTTGCATGGGGCTTAATCGTACTGCCAGCGTGGCGACAGCGACTGCGCACTGATCGCGCCCTTCAGATATGCACTCGAACATTGCAAAGATCTCGAAGCAAAGACCAAAGTAAGTCAACCTCAAGTGTGTCTGTGTGCTGCATCGCTAACGCGCTCAGGGAACATTGCTGTGTCATAGGATCATCTGCACCCCTGAAGCTTCAGGCCTTCGAACCACCGTTGTTGAAATGTTGATGGGAACACCTGGTAAAATTGGCTAGGGCCCATATTGAGCGTCTTTCTTTCTGCTTCGATACGAAATAGTCGTCGTGCGGAGATGACTAAGCTCATAGCAAGGATCCCTATGGATCGTTGGATCTCTTTTGGCCGCGTACTATGACATGCTGCCCTGTCATAGCATGGAAAGTGGCAGTAATTAATTAGATCACTACATGTTACGACCATTTCCGTGATGATATTCTTGATGATAGTCGTGGCGTCAGTGGACGTCTACAAGAACAAGCCGGTCTCGCAGGAGGATACAGTATCCGCTTTCCCGCGTGACTCGTCTCGGCGTATCACGAGTCCATTCTACGACTTTGTTGATACTGCGGCTACTCTGTACCTGCAAACAATGTCGCTGAAAGAAAATGGAGCACTTGACCATTCAGTGTTGGCGGAAACATTGTTCATCTTGTCCGGACAACAGCCAATAGGCGCCAGCGATCGTACTCGCTAACATGACGATCGTCAGCACACTGCCTGCAATCCTTTCGCCTGCAGTCGCACCACCGGGAGCAGTAGGCTTAGCTTCAGTGCCCAACCCAGCGTCTGGACTACTAGATGATGTTCCGCCATTCTTTTGTGTGGCTGGGCCGGCGACAGTGGGGTAGAGAAGACTCTGTATGACTTCCACAGCAGCCATCTGTTCGCCAACTCCAAAGCTGGGACCCCGGTCGTACTTCACAGCCCAGTACAAGTCGCAAGAGGTCCGATTCGCACCCCCGGTGCATTGAGCAGCGGCAGCGGTAGCTGAAGCTCGTAGCTTTGGGTCGATCAAATCGCGAGTCCAAGAGGCAACAACCGCCGTGTAACCCATCCAGCGAGACTGGTAGGCCTTGAAGGATCGTTGATCTACGTTGCACGTGCCACTTAGTTCGCACGTTGTCTCGACCATAACATCGTTCTCAAAAAACACGCTCAGACCTCTGATAATGCCCTCCAGTCTAGTTCTCTATATGTCGCTCTGAGTCTTGCAAGAATGTCAGAGACCACGACCGCCTTCAATGAATTTCTAGCCACGACTCACAGTATTCCACATGGCCGCAGCACCAGCCATGTGCACTCCAGCATTGTAGGTCCATTGCTTGTAGTCGAAGATCGTGCAATTTCCCTGATCCGAGGCGCCATCAAGAAAGCGATAGTCTGGGGCAATGAGGCCCACGGTCAGCTCCCACTCCCAGATCTTCTCGGCCCAATCCGAGTAGAGCTCGTCGCCGAGATATTCATGAAGGCGTGTGGCGATGTTGAAGAAGCAACCATTAGATATGGTATTCTTGTAATCGTATCCCTTGTTGAAAAAGAAAATCTGCCACCTCAACCCACCTCCACACGCCTTCTTATCCCATCGATTCTTTTGGGTGTTGAACACTGCTTGGGCAAGCGACAGCCAAGACGGCTTCCCACTTCCCATATCCGGCAGTTTGTTCTCTGCGGCGGACATGGCAGCCATGCCCCAAAACGCTTGGTCGTCGTTCCCGAGCGATTTGGTCTGATTCGGAGGCATGAAAGCATTGAAATCGCCAATCTGATATTCCATGGCCTGTGTGATGAGGGTGTTGTACCGATCGTCGCCAGTGTAGTACCAGTAATCGATAAAAGTATTGAACATGGCACCGCATTCCCACCAGTAATAGGGTTGGGGAAGTAAGCCTGGTGTGAGACCCTCTAGATCACCAGTGTAGTACTGTCGCAGGTTTTCAGTGAGAGCTCGAACAGTTTGTTTGATACTTTCTATTCCTGTTAATAAGATCGGTCCTTCCTTAGCTATGAATGTGTACCTGGTGATGTGAGGTCGAGGTGGATTGCAATAGTAGCACACATTTGTAGACCCCATAAAAGGAGCATCGCACTAACTATGGGCTTCATCTTGAAGTATCAGTGCAGTGAAAATGGTGATTGTTACAGATATCGTCGAGAAGCTGGAACGACCTTCGCTATGTAAGCATAGAAACGCTAACAGCATGGTAATACAATACCTACCGATAACACGTAGCAGATCTCCAAGATTCACTCGACTCAAAGGAGTATGGATTGTTGATGCAATCTAAGTTTAATACGCTCATCTATTCGCGGCACTATAGTCGCGATAACAGAAGAGTTGGGTTTATACTAATACCCCGCTTGGATAATTCTCTTATCTCCCCAAGTGTTAGCACAGTAGCGTTACTTGTGCAAACCTACATAGGTAGCCCTATAGTGTGTGCTTAAATATATTTATAAGATTTAAAGTTGAGCTACTATAAGGCTGATGTGGCTGCATTACAACATAGACAACCTTATTGGTTAACGCTAATTGCGTAGAGTTAGAGAGATAGGAAGGACGCTTGCACACTATTTTAACGCGAGTCTGTACTGCGTAGTCGTTAACTTAGTAGAAGCAGTCTAACAGGGCTTATGCTAACGCGACTAATAAAGTTATACGCAAATTGCAATCTATAGTAACAGCAGTACTAAGTGCATGCATATATAGTTGTGTTGGAATTTTTTATTTTAAGGGGGGGGGGGGCAACAATCGATAACTAAACTCTTAATATTAAGGCGTAAAATGTTAGTGTTAAAGAGGCTAACATTTAATTAATTATTCTAAAAAGAATTAAGAATATAGTTTGCACTTTCTTAGCATTTTAGTACTGTAATCTATAGTATTGTCTCACTAGTCCCTACGTAATTAATATTGCTAAATAGACTAAACTATGCTTTATACCTATACAAATAATTATAAAGTGTAGATAAAGTCTAGTCTAATTATTATATTATATTTGTTTGCAATTATAAGCTATAAATCTAGAAAATGCATCTTAAGCTACAGGTTAGGCTAGGATAAGCAATAGCAAGCATTAAGTAAGTAGAAGTAAGCAAAGGTAAGTAAGGGTAAGCAGCAGGTAGGCAAGGGTGAAGAGCTAGTAAGCGAGGGTAAGCAAGGGTAAGCGAGGGTAAGCAAGGGTAAGCAAGAGTAAGCGAGGGTAAGCAAGGGTAAGCGAGGGTAAGCAGTGTAATTAGATAACAGCCTCTTAAGGTAATAATATGCTTTTTAATCTCTAGTTTAAACGCGATTATTAGAGTCTAATTCTATATTTTTTTATCTATTTATAGGTATACGTCTGCTAAAAGCAGTTACTATATATTATAAAGCTATTAAAAACAGAGGTCCTTCTTAAATATATATTAAGATGCCTATATAAAAAAGCTTAAATATTGTATACTTTGTTACTAGGATAAAAACTAGGTTGTAGACTTTATACAAAGGTTTAGGGCAAGCCTGTTCTATATATAAGGTTTTAGGACCTATCTACTATAGAAAGTTAACTTAGTATCTACGCTTAATAAAAAGGTCTACTCTTTTAAATAGGCTTATATTATAGACACTTTACACAAAATAAGGCTTATAGCGCTTATTCTATTACTCTTACTTGCTATAACTAGCTAATAGGAGTATAGCTGCTTACTAAATAGTATTCTAGCTATCTCTATTATAGCAGGACAAGGTAATAACTACTTAGTAAAAGAGTTCTTCCTGCTACTATTTACTAATTGCTTAGACGCAGATTTAAGGCAGCTGTTATATTACTTGCTAGAGATATTAGCTGCCTAACTAGCTTGCTTTAACGCTAACTAGCTATAAGAGTTATTTCTATAGAGAATATAATGCTAGCAATAGCTAGCTTCTTTATAGCTATAGGTATTATAAATTAGCTTAGCTTTACTAAAAGCAAGGCAGCTTCTTATATAGCTAAGTTCTTCCTACTTAGGCTAGTCTACTACATTGCCCTTACGCGCAATATAATTAGAGTATTTAACAGTAGCACTGCTATAAATATAAGTAGAAGCAGAGTAGTAGTACCTATTAACAGTATAATCTATAGTTAGTAAGCGTCTTTAGTTAAGGTTGTGCGCAAACAGACTTTAGAATAAAAAGTTAATAATTAATTATATTAAATACTTATAATTCTATATTAGCTTGCTATGTTATATAATCTAATTAAGACTAAAGTCCTTGCGCTGCTTGCTACTCTACTTGCATACCTATAGAAGTAAAGCAGAGAAGCTCTTGTTTAGGTTTAACAGTAAAGTTACTAGCACATAGTCTTATCCTAACTAATCTACTCTTATTAGAGTTTCTATGCCTTAAAGTTTCTCTAGTAAATAAGCAATATTTGTCTTCTAAACTAGCTGCAAGGCGCCTTTTAAGTGTCTGCTAGCTGCAAGATAAGTTAAGCTATAGTTACTAGACAGCAATAGGTAAGTTGCCTCCTTCTTTTCTAGCCTAAAGCTATGCACTCTCCTTTAATCTAGTAGAGTGATCTCTGTAGGGCTACGCATCACATCTGCAATATATCTCAGTGTTAAACCTCTGCCTATCAACATCATCGCAGCTTCAATAGCCAGCAATATGCGGCATGCCTAGTCTGGACTCTCCTGGTCCGGTTGCGTCCTACGAGTAGGGTGGGTAGGATGCTGAATCTTCAAACAGAGTCTCCGTAAGTTCTTCGAGCCCAGGTCAGGCTTGGTCGCAGATGCTCTCGGAAGGCTGCTCTAATGTTCCAAAGGGTTCAGCGTATGTCTCTAGGGCACTGCAGGAGCAAGTCGTGGTTGCTCGTACATCATATCCACATCGTCTGTATCAAAGCCTGTGCCGAGGAGTGAGGCGTATTCGACGATCAGATGCTCGATGAGGGCGGACTCTCCCGCAAATGAGGCTGAGACTGCGCGGTAACAGTCCCGGTCGACCGTGTGGTTCAGCAGGTTGTTGTCGCTCTCTGTTTGTATGGGACAGGTTTCGTTCGAGAAGCGTTCAGGCTTAGCGAGTCTGGAGCTTGGTTTAGGACTCGAGCTTGGGAAACTTGATCGAAGCTCGGTGTCCCCACCCTTTGGTCCGCGCGCGGAGGCGGGATGATGGACACGTCTGTAGAGACGACCTGCAGCATGCATGTTGACAGGCTTGTTAACGACTCTGCACCTAGAGATGCTGTCATCGGCCACATCGTTTCTGGAATCTGACAAAGAGGACTGGACGTCCCAGGAGACGTTCGACTCGAAACCCGGCACCGGACTCGGCATGCTCCACAAATGTGTCGCCAGTGTGTCCGGCGACCTTTGAGGACGTGAAGCAGCGTTTCCTCGTGGCGCAAAAGAAGAGGCGGATCCCATCTCCATCGATGCTTGCAAGGCAGACTCTCTCGTGGCCTTGTGATGACGTGAATGTCTGTGCCTGTTCAACACGTCGTCGAACCCGTTCTGAGATGTCGCATCCATCTCTCTCGCATACGTGGACGACGTCCCTGCCTGGTACGAGCCCAGGGTCCGTTTGGGCCGCACCATTGGGTCTGTGTCATCTCTTTCTTTTGCTTCAATCGCGCAGTCAAGGCATCGTGCCTTGATATATCTTGGGCAATCCCCGGTTCCGCCGGTTGCATTGATCGATTCGAACGCGATTGAACCCTGCCACTGCGTCCGATTCTAAAGTGTCTGCAGCTCGAGAAGCTCATCAAGATGTCCGCAGACAGAGATACGACGAAACGTGTGCAGGGTGGTTAGCCAGTCGCTTCTCAACATGCTGGATAAGGGCAACTTCGTGAGTCCCGACCTTCCGGACCTTCGCTCAAACGCAGAATCGGCGCAAGACAAATAAAGCAAGGTAATGCTGCAGTAAAATACAATCGTCAATCTCTTACCCACACTTCATCTATAGGGTTACTAGCGCAGTCAATATAATGTCGCACACAGTAGCTAGTGGCTAATATGTACATACTTTAGCTCTTTCACGTCTAATTAAAAGACACTTTCTAGCGCAGCGTAGTGTAGGGTTGCAGTGCTACAAGACATTAATGCTATAACCACTACCCACACTTATGTCTGTTGCTGTTAGGCAGGAACCCTAATTGCACATAATCTACCTAGTTTATGTACATCCCTATAGGCTTGTCTAGTCTTCTATTTATTATAAGTAGTTTATATAACTGTTTATTATAAGTAGTCTATATAATTGTTTTAAGTTGCTAGCTGCTATTTCTATCTAATAACTTTATGTTATCCTAAGTAGTTCCTGCAGAGCCTAAGTTTTAATTACTTAGTTTTAAGTTAGTAAGTACAATGCAACAATCTATTATTAACACAGTAAGCTTTTAGTTATAGCTAGCACTTACTAGGCGTTACTATAGTAAACACCTAGTGCGCGCTAAGCAAAACGCTGTAAGCACTAGCTATGTACTATAAAAGCAAAAGCATAGTATAAAGAACTATACTAATATATTTCTTTTTACCTATTAGCTAGGTTGTTGTCTTCTAGTAGCAGCTCTAGCTAGAATTTAAGATAGTATAAGCACTACTTGTTATTATTTATACTATAGCTGTTATAGCATAATTTAGTGTTAAGCATACCTAGTACAAGATAAGCTCTTCTATATACTTATTACCTTAGATATATAGATTAAGCAGCTAGAATACAGCTCTAGAGAAAGCTTAGGCGTTTGTTATAGAGTTAATAATAAAAGAGAAAGCCTAGATAGTTATAGGTACGCAGCGCTTGCTTATAAACACTACACAATTTATTGTTAGCAGGTATATCTAGCCTATGCGTTAGCAACATTAGGCTAATATAAAGACTTAGTTTTAGTAGGCTTTGTCTAGAGGGTTAAGCAGTCTTGTGTGTTATAGTACTATTAAGACTAAATATTTAACAAGTAATTAATTATAAGTATTTAGGTTCTAATATAGGACGCAGCTATTAGAGGTGCACATCTAATTATACTGTTTTTTAAGCTTAGTTAGTTTGTAAAACAGGTTTAATGTTACCTATTCTATAGCTGCACACGCAGCTTTTACCTAGGCTAGTGTAAGCTAGAGAGGGGAGGTGCTATATATAAAATAATGTTTAAATTACTTTAGTATGCATTTTATACATCTTTTAAAAAATTACTAGCTTGTTAGAGTTTCTATAGAGTTAATATAGCAAACATAGATCTAATTACTATAATAATAACAAGATTTTTATTAAAGAGATCTTAAGCAGGTTTTAGAGTTTGCAAGTAGCGTCTTCACTATTCTTCTAGTTACTAAAGCTACCCTAACTCTAGTTAGCACCGCGGCGATATAAGCGTTAATGCAACATGCTAGCAACACTTTGTTATTAGAAGGTAGGTAGTCTAGAGACAAATAGCATAAACCCATTATAACAATTTAGCAGTGCTTTTAGTAGTAATTAGAAACATAGATGCAAGAGGGCGCATATACTGTCTAGGACTATAACTCCCTAGAGGTACCTAAGGTCCAACATATATAAAGAGAAGACCTGTAAACTGCGTACACAAGACACAGTGCTTTTTCAGCGACTGTTGGCCCAGAACCGTGTTCCATCACCCTGCCATTTCCGCCGCAGTCACACGTCCGGTACTCCCCTGCAGGAAAAGCACGCAGATAAGGCGGTAACACTGACGAGCAAGGGTATAGTCGAATTAGACGCTTAGACACTTGCCAGCCAATCACTGCATGTAAGACTTGCTTCCTCGCGTGTTCGACCCGACCAGGATTTATGCACTCCCGGAGTGCCCGCGCGCTCAAGTCTAGGGATTCCATGGTCATTCTGTCCCGCCATTCTCTACGCATGAAATTGGGTGTTGGACCATACAGTCTGCGTGGTCTTGACTGATAATGGAGAAGGGATGTCATGAAGTTTGGGGTGCGCAAGCGGAAGAAAGGATGGGTGCATTCGCCAAGCCCTGTACCTAGGTCTGAGAGCGCTTTAGACTTTGCAAATATATTTACAGGTCCTCAGGCACTTCTGTTCGGCTCCGTAAAGCCAAGCTTCGCAGAGACTACCTTTCGACAGGCGATTCGTCATATGTCCGAGTCACAGTCGGCGGAAAACTTGCTGGCAACGCGTTCGCCTGCCGTTGGGATGTTGATGGCAGGACTATCTGCTGGATAACTCAATCAGTTGTCCAGCGCGAGTACCGTGAGCGAGGACTTGCAGCTGGCCTTCTGAATGAGATAAGGCTATATAAGGACGATGTGTACGGGGTTATGAGCTCTCATCCAGCTGCTTGCCTCGCGGTTGCAAAATCTTTTGGAAGTAAGCGCACAGTGTCCTCCCACTTTTCCTACATAGCACTCATCATCACCAGGTTCGATCAACACTGTCTCCCTCAGTTTCATTAAAGACAATGCTGAGTCGATAATAAAAGCTTTGCCGGTGGACTGTGTACAGAATGCTCAATTGCGGGGTTCGCTCTTCCATCCTGAAGACGGTAGTGGTCTTGTTTCTTGCGCGGATACTAGATTTCCAGTCGATCATGAAGAGCCGCTTGAGGCATTGACGTGGGTCAGGGAGATCATTGAATGGCCCTTGGGTGAGCTGTTGGATGGCCATGAATTCATCATGATCATTGAAACCAGGCATCGTTCTCGAAGCAGGTCCAGATCAGTACGCAAAGGCGGCACCACGTGAAAAGGAATTACGAGCTGGACACAATAGGCTCTGCCAGTGTGAAACTTCGACAGAAAGTAAAACGCTTCTTGCTCATAGTGTTGTGGCTTCCCTCTACTCGGTCCGCACTATGTTTCGACACGGCGTCGTTGATGAATCTATGTAGTAGTTACCAATGCGGTTTGCCGAAGTCACCGCGTTCGTCATCTTCTGCATCCCATGTGGCGAACTGTATAACAACCTCCATTTCAAGTCTGAGTCGAAAACAAAGTACCCAGGAGCTGTTGTCGATTGCCTGATTGGTGCCGCTGCTGCATGTACCGCAGCGGTGGATGTATCGCATCCGCAGCGGATCCGAGAGAGTCCGCTATAAGTGGTGCAGTATGTGCAACAGCCCAACAGTTGGCTTACGCAACGCCTTTGGGGACGTCATCTAAATGGAACAAGTCTTGAGTTTGGAGCAAACTCAAAATTAGATCCTCATGAGAACGCTCGATATCACACCATTGGCGCCAAATGCGTTGGTGTCAACATCCTCAACAGCGTGTGCCTAAGAGTCCAAGACGGACACAGGTAATCCATCAGGCTATGCATAGGTGACGATGTGCCATACAGCCGAAAGGCATGTTGCTACGGCTCTCAGCCGTTGTGCCGCTTGCGCTGAGCCTGCTGACGAGCTGAGTGCTTCGTCGAGCGCTTGGATGGCAGCGTGTACTCTGCTAGTTCTTCGAAAGAGCTGTCAGACTTCTCCGACTCCTCATACTCTCTCGAGCCGTGGACTTGCTCGCTCAGCGATGTGTCCGACTCCTATGTCAGCGCGTAAGATGCTTCGGTCTCTTCTGCAGTCAAGAAGCTTAGCGCTGGGCTTGCATTAGCGTCATCGGTTGAGGCCGAGGCCGAGGCCTCTGCGCGAAAACGGTCGTTTGCCTGTGCGATAGCCGTGTCCCTCTGCTCCTTGGCCCAGTCGCGTGCATTTCTGTACGCTGTGGCACCAGTCCGGAAGGCGTCCCTGCTGCCATTCATTCCGTAAGTGTTCAGCTGATTCGTGAAGGTCTCGGAGCGACCACCTATTGCGACGCGCCGGGTCAACATGGCTAGTGTACATCTTCAGAGTACCGCCGTGGTAGGTGTTCGTGATGGTGTACGTATTGCTGACGAAGTCTGTTTCGAGCCGACCGTACGTTTGCTATGAGTACATGCCCCTTGCCTCGAGCGCGCCGTTTTAGCACGCCTGCCGGCTGTCGACTGCGAGAGACCCGTCTGGTCCTTTGAACTCTGTGTAGAAGATGGGTGCCACTGCCAAATCGTCCTGCGTCAACGGTAGGCATCGGCCAGGACTCGACAAATGCTTGCTGACCTAACGTGTTGTTGCACCGTCCAGTAACACGAAGTAACGACATGGATGAGCCAAATTCATTTACCAGCATCGACCCCGCACTATCTGATCGCACAGACCGCTCCTAACCTCGAGAACCATGGTATCCTAGTAGTTCTACTTTATAGCAGTGCGGCACGACACCCGCTCGGAAGAATATTTCGCCGGCTAGCGGGGATCACTTCCAAGCTTCAAGTCGAAGCTTCTTGTCGTCATGCCGCATGATGGACATCGAGTTGCTCTGCAACGAAGTCTTTGCTGGCTTGTCAAAGCCCAAGGCGCGTCGCAGCGAATTGGTTTCCTACTTTCAGGCGTGTGTGGAATACCGACCCGAGCCCACCATCGTAGTCGCGACCCCATCGCCTTCTCCCACGCCGCTTCCATCGACACCCCCGACAGCTGATCCTGCACTCTCATCGAGGCCGCGGCGAAACCCCAGGGCGAGCACCATACAGGCACCCGTTTCTGCAAACGTTGGCTCAACCGCGAAAACTAGGTCAAGACTAGGAGTCTCGTCTACCCCCAGCACCAAACAACGGTCACCGAAGCGCACCGCACGCCTCTCTAATAGACTTCTACACGATCAGCTCGCAGACTACGAGATAAGAGGCCTTCGCGCCGGGAGATTTTGTCTCAGGAAAACAAAGGCACGACTACAAGCGTGGTCTGAACAGGGGCACGAGACGTCAAGACGTTCCCCAGTCGCAACGCGTGAATATTGACTGATGAAGCGCGTACGTCTACCGGTAGCGCGCGATTAGCCTATGGGACAATCTATTGGACGACTCCATTGTTGTCAACCCCGTGCTTACTTACCAGTATAGCGCGGGCGCTAATCGATACGGAACGGATCTCTGTGCCTCCATTATTTATTCGCCCGCTGTGCCTCCAAACAGTCTCGTCACGTTAACATGTCCTGCCCAGCAACACCTATAGACCTCGATCGCGGCAGCTCCACGGAGCCCGATACTCCAGTCAGTTACCGCACAGAGAAGCCACGACACGTCTTCGCTCACTTGATCCCATCAACATACCCCTCTCGATTTTTGGTGGAGGGCTCATCATCCTTTGGCTCTCCACATCACCTGAAATTCATCACTTCGACCGACTTCCGAGGCGGGACTACATGCAACACTTGGCTGGAAACCGGAGAAAGATGGATTCTTCATCACTGTCTACAATAGACGAAACCGATTCTGCACCGTCAACGGTGTTGACATGAGCAGGTTCGGCGACTCGCGCGTGATTCCGTTCGAGAACATGATCCAGCTTGGCGACTACTCATTTCGCTTACAATACGTTCGTCGCAATCCAGCAGACGAGCAGCGTTTCCTGGTCGAGCTGAGCGCCTTTAAGACGACTGTTTTGCACGATGTTAACCCCCTTGTTTCCGCAACCCCTAGAGAGCAAAACACGAGACTGGGCGGTGACTGGACCATTCAATGTGCGCTCGGAAGGGGAGCCTACGGTATAGTGCACGCTGTGGTCAATTCGAACGGGGTGCGAGCAGCTGCAAAACAGCTGTTCAGGACCGATTACAACAGTCGCACCTTCGATCAGGAGGTGCGGATGACGAGGCACATTCAGGCATTGTCCCATCATGTAAGGCTTCGTCGTCCACAGCACTGCAACATCTTTCTGACTTAGCCAAGACCAACATCTTGCGTCCTTTCGACATCATCGAAAATACCTGCTTACCAGAAGCTGAGATAGTGAGTGGGCAGGCGAAGCCATAGCTGCGCGTTGTTGTTGACCCTTCCCTTGCTAGGCACGCATTCGAAATCTTGGTTTCCCTGACTGGGATCCAGGCAGACAAGGCAACATCACAGCTGAGGCAATCTTCCTCTCGCCGTACGTTCCCGTCAATCTCCGAGCGATGATCGGCAATCGCAGCTTGTCAAACTTGAATCGGAACATTCTCTTCGCAGGCATCCTTTCGGGAGTCGCTTACATGCACGAACAAGGGCTTATGCATCGAGACCTCAAGCCCGCCAATATCATGATAGCAGGTATGGAACCTCCGACGCCCAAGATCACCGATTTCGGTTCGATGAGCGAAGCTCGCACCCGCGCATACGACAAACCAGGCACAGTCAGTTATCTTGCGCCTGAACAAGTTCAAGGTGAAGAACACGGCATGATGGTCGATGAGTGGGCATGCGCGATCATGGGGATTGAGCTTGTCACAAGGAAGGAAACGCGGTCTCGAGTCCAGACGGCGTTCGAGATACAGAATGCTCACAGCATCTTACAGTATGCAGATCCTGAGTTGACGATCCTGTCGATGTGCTGTAGGAAAATGTTGACTAAAGATACGGAGGAGAGAATGGCAGCCGAAGAGGCCTACAACATGCTCTTCTATCAAGGTGGCGGTGCGCTGAAGCAAGCATTAAGTTACAACGGGCCGACTTCCGGCGCGGGCACGAAGGGCTCAAAGCGGAAAAGAGAATCTTGATATCTGGGGACAAATGCAAGCATACTGCGACAGCCACAAGCAAAGACTTTTCTTGCCTTTCCACGGTCAGTTCCCCAGCTCTGATTGGTCAAACCTAACTCAAGCGACGGACGAAAGATCTTGTTAGCCTTCTCGAGCTTCTCATCCTCGTTGTGCCTGCACAGGTCTTAGTGGGGGACGATCGGATCCCGTGTCCCTTTCTGGGAGCATACGCGGCGTTTGGCAGGGTCTTTGGTGCGGACTGCTCACTGAAAGCGTGGCCTGGCGATAGCATCGTTGTGATTGAAGGCTTGTAAGCTTGAGGTTCTCAAGAACCTGTTCTATATGACGTGTTCATGATCAGCATTGAGGGCCGTGCTCAGAGACTCGGAGAATGTTGCGAATGAGGACCTCCGCTGTGGAAACGACTGGTCAGGAACATTTTCACGATGAAGTGACAAGTAGCTGAGCGAGAGAGCACTGAGATTAAACATCTCAAGCCCGAATCTTTGAGGTGCGCGGCACTAGCATCCCCAAAGCTTGAAATACATAACCTAGATCAGAGCCAACGATTGTCTTGTTTGCTTCCTGGGTATTGGATAGATCTTGCTCTTCCTTGAGCGCCTTGGAAACGCTTAATAGTAGCACGTCAATTTCGTTTACTGCATTCAGACTCCGGCATCCAGACCATTCCAGCTCTTCAAAACTGCAAATTTGGTGCAGATGTGTATCGTTCTGGTGGCAAGTATCGAACTTGACAGCTGTAACGAAATAGTGATGTTCACACCGCTCGACTTTGCAAATCTTTGAGACCTATGTGATCTAGTCAGATTTTTCCATTGGACTTGTCCTGTCTGGTGGATTGGGCCTCACATATATTGCAGGCTTTTGGACGGGAATTGGGCTGTTTGGTGGAGGAGCCATGCTCGTTGAGCTGGGTGGATCTGACATTGCCGTGTGGGATTTTCACGACCGCTCTGTGATCTCTCGCATCTGGATCATTGCTGCGTTTATGTGAGCGGAGCATATTCGCGCATCTGGCAAGCCATGCCAAGCTTTGCCCACGGCAGGAATATGCAAGCCTACTCCAGGTTCTGCCGACGGCATGATTGTGCATCTCACTGCATCAACCGTGTTCGTCCGTGTGCCGTGAGCAAGGACCCAGAGGTCAGGATCTCAACTGCTGTTCATTGCCAATGCGGAGAGCCCAGCTTTCCGCAAAATATCGCAGCACCTCGACCTCGTTGCTACTTGCTGTCTTGATGCTCAGGTTCCTGCTCTTCAGCTGGTTAGATAAGATGATATTCACATTTGCTATGTTTCCATTGCCGCTCTACTCGTTGGCACGCTGGACATGCAGCTTGATATTGCTGTAGTTCAAAGTCCTCAGGCTTAGCGGGCCTCTGATCTTATGATGACCTCACATCGTGTCTGCGCAGATGGGTCTTCGACACTTTGTGCGTTGTATGCAGCCACTAGTGTGGCCTCTCGTTCATGATCCCTCTCGCAGCTTCCAGCGTCGCTCTACTCACCTCTATGGCATCCTTCGCCGCTGCCATCATCACTTCTGCCGTGCTGCCATTGTATTGTATGTTCGCTGCTGACTGTTGAACTACTTCCACAGTGTCCTTTATTTTACTTACATCGCGTTGAGGGCCTGCGCCGTGTGTTCTGCTGTGGCCTTGGCCTCGGTCTTAGGCGATGCGGAGGGCGTCGGTTGACAGCGCTCCGGTTGGGCGTGTGTTGAATCTTCAGGACTAGTCACTACTGTCGCATACGCCAGGCAAAGCACGGTCCAGCCGGTCCTACCCCAGTGACGATAGCTCAAGGATGCCTGCATGGCGCGTGAACTTCCTTAGCGGCGGTCTGGCAGACGGCAAGAGTGTATGAGACTAGAGCCGAAGAGCCATGCAGTCCATTATGTACATATGCTGATTGTTGTAACAGCGGTCACGAATATGTCTGCCAGATGAGTGACCCGCTTTGTTACATTTGCTGACCAATCGCGGACGTCACAGTCCTGCTATCTTGCGGTTGCGACACCCTCGAGAATCTCTTGGCTTTTTTCTTCATATATATCAGCGTTGCGCAGATGATTCCATGTCTGCAGTAATTTTGGGCTGGAAAGCCAGCTTTTTATATGAATGGGAAGGCTCCAAAGTATGGCTGCACTTACATTCGTTGTTCAAATTGACTCGTGGTGCAAAGCGGTTATCCGCGAATATATAAACAAGACAAAACAATACAATTAAGTCATCGCACAAAGCTCGGAGTAGTTATTACGCACCACAGTAGCTTCGCCTAACGCTAAAGGACACTTATTTATACTACGTCTTGACATCAAAGTCTTGACTTCCTAATGCCTCTGTCTAAACTCTAGCTGCTTAACTAGGCACACAGCAGGTCTTGCGTAATTAGCTATATTAATAGTAGAACTTCTATAGATTTGCTATTCTTAAACACTATATTATGCTCTCTACCCTCTTCTAAGGCCTTAAGAAATCTAAGCAGCTTTAGCTATCTAGCTAGTATCTATTTTAGCTACTGCAGCAGGCTTACTAACTTAGCTTTAAGCCTAAATTTATGTTATAGCGTGTTGTATAACAAGCTCTATAGACTAGGCTAATAGTATATAATATTAAAGACTCTAACACCTATAGCGCTGTTAGGGCTCTATATAGATATTACTACACTATCTATAAAAGAGTTAACTAGGATCTAATCTAATAGTTAAACTTAGGTAGGAAATTATCTAAGCTTCCTAGAAGTTACTATAATAGAAAATAGCTAGCCTTAGCAAGGCTAAGATCTAGCACTATAACTTAAAGGACTACTAATCTAACCTATATAGAGAATGTTAATTAGTAGGCTTGATCTTCTATTTATATAGGCTAGTAGCTGCTTAGCTACCTATTTAGACTCTTTATAACTATATAGCATTGCACAGCACCTATTTTTAAGAACCTTTTCTAGAGTCTTAGAGTAAAAGCAGTATAGAAGTAGCTAGTTGCTTACTATATAGATAGATAATATAAATATACTATATATATATCTAGGTAACAATATATATAATAATATACTATTAAAAATCCTATTTAATAATAGATTAAAGTGCTGTAGCAGTTTAATCTAGTTTAAGTCCTAGGCGCTAAATATAAGCTTATTAATCTGCAATATAACTTTAATAGCTTATACAAAGTTAAGTCTAAAATAAAGCTATATAATGTTTGCTATAACAAACTATAGCTAGAAAAAGATAATTAGCTTATTACTTATAATCCTGTATATAGCAGCTTTAGTCTAGCCTTTTATATTATAGCCTCTATTAAGATAGATATTATAGATATGCAGAGCCTTTTTAAGTATAGAAGCTATAATATAGAGGTCTAAGAAGCTAGTAAAGCTAATAATTATAACTTTTCTATTGCTATAGCAGGATATACTAGCTAATCTTAATAGTAGAAGGTTAGAGTAGTAATCTAGTGCACTTTGCATTCTAATAATATCTATAGCACTTTAGCTGCTTTTAGTAGTTATAGGCGCAGTAACATAGGCTATAGTACCTAGTTTAAGAGTTACTATAGGTAACTAATATAGAGGATTAAATAGCATATAAAACTATATATCTTAGGGTTTATTTTCTTAAGTAGTAAAGCTATAGCCTTTCTTTATATAGATTTTAGTAGTACCTTAGACAATATATAAGTTAAGCACTACTAATAATACACTATATATATAAAACACTATATTAGTCCTTTGCAACTTACTAATAAGCTCTAGAACTACTTGTAATTTTATAGCTAGGTATATAATTACTTAGATATCTATATAAAATAATTAATTATATAAAGTGTAACTTAATAAAGCATAACTACTTGCAATATAACTACTTAGGATATAACTACTTAGAATGCTACTATTTAAGGTTTAACTATATAGAGTCTAGCTATATAAAGTGCAGCTATATAGAGTGCAACTATATTAAGCGTAATTATATAGGATATAAGTATATTAATAGCGTTTAGCTAGGGTCTAGATACCTACACTAATTATTATAGTCCCTTTCTTTTATTACTACCTATAATATCTATAGTTTTTTTAATTTATTTTTTAAAAGAAATATAACTAGCTTTCCTTGCTTTATATCTATTTATACTTTATTAATATTAATAAAGAGTAGTTTTTTCTATAGTACTTATACCCCTTTATAGCCTACTTAAGCTATATCTAGTGCGCAAACAACTTCTATAAAACCTCTTAGTATATAATATAGCTAAGCTAGATATTGTATTTAAAGGGTTTCTCTATAATCTAGAGTAAGTATAGTACTTAAACCCCCTTTGTAACCTCTTTAAAGATATTGCTAAAGTAAATATCCTTAAAACTTATAGAATAAAACTGCTTTTTTTAGGAAATAATATTATAGTGCTCTAGTAATAACTATAATAACTGCGTTATTATATCAATAAATATAGCTATTATTAGAAGCTTAAAGTATATCTTGTTAAGCTATGTCTAGTGCTTTCTAAAACAACTAAAGCCTATAATAAGTTACTTTGCTTTTTATTATTTAGTGCACGCACTATAAACAGCATATTTAAAAATATAATTTAAATAACACTTTTAAGAGCTAAGGCTATATATAGAAACTTTAGTCTAAAGACTATATTTATTATATCTTTTAGAAGGTGTAATTAGCTAAATAAACATTATAGGTCTTAAGTATATATTTAGGCTATTCTAGACTCTACTATAGACTTAAGAGTTTATATACTATTATTTTTAAATAAATAGCAAAAAGAAGTCTATTTTTTATATAGCAAAGCCTGTTATATCTCTAAGTATTTAATATAGAAAGCGTAGCTGCTATTCTATCTTTTAGATATCCTTTATATAGTTCTTAGGATCTATATACTCTATATAGCTTTCTTAACAAGCTAGAGAATCTATATTATTAGACCTTATAGTTAGCTCTAGTTATAAAGGTAGATAAAAATCTAGAGTATAGTTCTAGATAAATTATTATATACTTAAGTGTAGGAGTTATAGGTATAAAATCTTATAAAAAGTATATATATTATTATAATATTTTATATTATAGCTAAGCTTATATTTAAACTATTATATAGTATAATAATAGCGCTTAGCCTATAATAATAACTAATAAGTAAGGTCTACTAACACACAAGATAGAAGTTATATATTAAGCTAAAGCTTAGTAAAAAAGCTAAATGTTTTTCTAGGTTTTTTCTTTGCTATACCCTAAATAAAAGAAGTCTTCTTTAGGCTTAAAGTATAGATAGGATATAGTATCTAGGCATTGCACTTAACTCCTATTAATTTAGTTATATTTTTTAAGTATAAAAGCATCTATTTATAGTTTTTTCTTTTTATTACTACTATAGTATAGGCCCTTGCATTAAGATTATAGCGCTAAAAAGTATACTTAAAGGGACTATATATAGACGCTAACTAAAGTCTATATCCTTTTGCTACTAAGTAGTAGAGAAGGTTAGCTAACAGCTAGCGCCTTAGCGCTAAGGCTAGTTAGCAACTACTTAATAATAGGCGCTATAATCTAGACCTAGGTATGCTTTATAACCTTCTTTAATCTATAAGCAAGCAAGAAGGCCTAATAGCGGTGCGTAAGTCCTTAGCAGCAACAACACTAAAGTTACTTTAGAATAAACACTTCTATAAGCGCGCAAGCTATTACTAGCAAGTAGCTATAAGTTATAATAAATAGTATAGCATAGCTAACAACTATAATATAGTAAATAGCAGGCGGTGCAGTTCTAGTAGATATAGCTTAAAGTAGTAGCTAGATAGCAGCTATAGCATGCAGTCGCCTAACTTGCTTTACTAGAGTAATATCCTTTTACTCTGCCTTAGCTATTCTTGCTATCCTACTTTCCCTTTCTTTATCTAATAGATTATATTATATAACAAGATAAGCTTTATTAAAGCTTTATCTACTTTTTATCTGCGTTCTTTTAGTCTTGCAATAGCAAACTTCCTTTAGTCCTAACTTTTGTTTTGTAATATATCCTTACGTAGTTATAGCTTACCTAATAAAACACAGGTTTATAGAATCTATAAAGTAAAACCTTATATTATTATAAATATATAGCTTTGCTATAGCCTAATATAATTATATAGTAGCAAGTACAAGTATAATGCTATATAGTATATAGCAAGGATAACTTGTTAATACATATAAGCTTAGTATTAGCGCTTAGTAAGCTAATTATCTAATATTGCTGCTATAGGCTGCTAGCTTGCTATTAAAGCCCTGCGTGCTAGTCTTAAAAAGGCCTAACTAAGCTATTAAGCAATCCTTAGCTTCTTCTAGGTCTTAATTACTATTACTAACAATTAACTACTTAAGTAACTAACACTAGCCTATTGCATTTACTAACTACTCTAAGTAGTGTAATGCTAACCCTTTGTGCTTCTAGTATAATATAAGTAGTATATAGCTCTGCTATATAATACTTATATTGCTTATGCTTAACTAACTATACTATATATATAGTATATAAGCAAAAAGCTAGACTATACACGCTAGTACTTAACTAGTATAGTTAAGCTAGAGCCTCTTAAAAGATGCTTATATTAATATAATATAATAATATAGTGTATACTCTAGCCTCTACTATAACCTATACAAAGCTATAGCTAAGCGTAATAAATATAGTCTTATAAGCTTTTATGTGCTATAACGCGCTTATAGTAAAAAAGACAAAGCTACTACTACTATAAGTAGAAATAGATAGCGCTAACTAGTTTATATAAACAGAGCCTGCTTAACTAAATCTACTTGCTTAATGTTTACTTATTAAATATAGCTATAACTACCTAGGCCTTATATATTTATTTGCACGCAGTTTAGCGCTGCCTATAAGCATTAAGCAAGCAGGCTAATAAAAAGCGCTAGAATAAGAAGAGCTATATAGGATAGCTTAAAGACCTTTATAGCAAGTACTACAATACTAAAAAAAAGCTCTATTAGTTAAAAATATAGGTGTTCTAGTTATATATAAGTATATAAGTAGTAAAAGTTATAGTATAGTAGCAATTAAGGCGCAAATAATAAGAAAGCTATAGCAGGTATAGGTTAGCTAGAAAAAACACCTATAAGATAGTAAGGCAGTAGTACGCTGCGCTAACTTAATATAATTAAATAGGTAAGCAGCGTGCTATATAATATAGGCTATTAATATAAGTTATAATAGTTTTCTTTTCTATTCTATACTTTAGTATCTATATAGAAGATTTTAATAATTATTCTTATAGTTACTAAGGTTAATTTAATATAGTTATCTATTCTATTTAATATATATCTTGTAAGCAGCTCTCTTAGCTTACTTCTATAATATTCTCTAATTAGAAAGCTTGTATAGTAGATTACTATATATAGTTATTATTATACAAGTTGTCAGTATAAGGTCTTAGCAGTTTAATAGAATATAAAAAAATTATATTAAAGTATAGATAGTTAAAGCAGTAGACTTATAACAATACTCACTTTTAGCGCTAAGATCTACTAAGCGCTAGCTAATTTTTTAAAGTCCTGCTTTACTATATTAAAACTGCTAGCAGCGCATTAATAAAAAAAAAAAGCAAAACCACTCTAAGAAGCAGGATTATAGTATTAAAATAAATCTACTTTTAGTAGTATTTATAAATAAGCTTTAATAGTGTTTATAAGGCTATTATATATTTATCTATATCTATATAGTAAAAGTAAAAGCGTTTAAAAATATTACTACTACTTCTTACACGCTTTTTATATCTAGTAGCTTAATAATATATATATATTATAATAGCTTTAGTAGAGTTACTACACTTACTTATTAGCATAGCACACTAATATTATAGTAATAGAGAATTTCTACTAAAACTACTTTGCCTTACAATAAAAAGCATACCTTTAAAGTAAGCTTATGTATATAATATTAGGCGTTAGTTATATAGCTAATCTAGCTAAGCAGCAATAGTATACTTCTATCTATATAAGCAATATTTATAGACTAATAATAGCCTATTATTAACACTAAGTGCTTAAATAAGGTATAAGTTAGTTACACTACCTATGTATAACGCTATAACTAATACTATATAGTCTAGCTATATAGCTATGCAGATAGATAGACGCTAAAGCGCTAAATTCCTAATATAAATAATTAAGCCTTTTTTATAATGTAGATTAGCGCGTAGAGAGAAAACAAGAAAAGCTGCGTAATATATAGGTATATACTAACACTTACTAAAAAGGGTTTCTTCCTGTTTCCCTCGCTATCCTCACTGTCTTCTATCTCTTTTTCTGCGAGGGTTCTGTTGAGAGGTTGTCTTCGCTTTTTGGATCCGC